>VYZV01020583.1:38718-146828 GCA_013401275.1 Pandion haliaetus
GTGTGGCGAGCTGACTCAACCCCCATCCCCAGTTCCCCTGCGCCGCCGGGGGGAGGAGGTAGAAAGCATCGGTACTGAACTGAGCCGGGAAGGCGGGAGGGGTGGGGGGAGGTTGTTCTGATGTTCGGTTTCCCTTCCTAATACCCTTGTGTTTTGTTTCTGTTTTGATTTGTAGTAAATTAAATGGATTTTGTTTCTTCCCCAAGTTGAGCCTGTCTTTCGCCCGTGACCATAAGTGGGGAGTGATCCCTCCCAGTCCTTGTCTCGACCCACGAGCCTGCCTTTGTGTTTTCTCCTCATCCCAACGTGGCCAGGGGCGGGGGTGGGGGGGGAGCGAGCGGCTTCGTGGTGCTTTGTTACCGGCTGGGCTGAAACCAAAACCATGACAGTCACCCAGAAGGGTGGGGAAGGCAAAGGAAGAGCCTAGAACATGATTCATTTGGCAGTATCCTTGTTTCCTCTGTGGGAGCCTCACTAAAACCTGGGCAGCAGGCAGGGTTGTATGCCTACCTCTGGTCCTCTGTCACACATGCCCTTCAGGAGCAGTACAATTCCTGGCCTGCTGCAGTGCAGCTTGCAGTGGAAGATGGTGGAGCTGCTCTGATTTGCAGCAAGGAAAGATCTAGCTCAGCAACTACTAGAAAGTGTAACTCAGAGTCCAGTTTCTAAGAAATGGCTTGCAAAGAAAAGTAAAGGAACAGCAAAATTGCTGGGAGAATCTAGCTAGGCAGAATACTATTTCCTTGCTTTGTATTTAATGAAAATACTAGTTTTAGACTGTGCAAACAGAACATTTCCAGCAGTCACATGCAGATAGGTCCTTGCTTTTCTGTTATCTCTGCCTACCAGTATAGTCTTATGTAGCCCTTTGGCTCTGTAGTAAAAGCCTGAAATCCAAATTAGACCCATATAAAGTGACTGTCTCATACTTAGATAACCTTTAGACATTTACACGTGTAAATAGTACCAAATGAGCAATAATATTTGTAACACAAGCATTTGTAAGGCAATGGCCAAGAATTACAGCAGTGGAAAGAGCTTCACAATCCTACTGTAGAAGGAAGCAAAGCATTTTACCCTCTTAGAGAATCTGTCTTTCCTCATTGATGGTCACGTCATACCCATCTTAAGTAGACCCAGCAATACTAGAGGAAAATAGGGAAAGAACATAGCATCAGAGCTGAGGTCAACATCTGGATGGACTTAGGCTTCACAAAGGAATTCACTGACTCATTGGCACATGTGAGGACTGTCATCTCCTCTGCAGCATTTAGTCTTTAATCATGAGAGCCCATTGGAGTAAGGCTTGGCTTTCAGGAATATTAATGGGGTAATAATGCTATGAAAAGTGAAAAACACAAGGCAAGAAACTGAGTAATTCCAAAAACAACCAGTATGACTCCTTCCCTACATACACACACACACACACATACATATATACACACAAGGAGGGAGTAGCCAAAAGACTGACACTGAAAACTAAAAAAGTCACCCGCTTGTTGTGTGAACAGGAATGGGATAGGAGTCCCATCTGTGCTCCGACCCTACCTGACCTTGAGGCGCTCCACCAGTGGAGCAAAAGGTTTGTGGAGTGACTGAGGTCTCCCTGTGACCTCAGTGGGGCGTAACATGGACTCTCCTGACAGGATATCCGCACCAGCATGTCCCCACTTCTCTAGGGCAGTGGTGCCCAATCTGGGGAGAGGGAAGGAAGAGGAAATAGAGTAAGAGATAATGGGCAGGGCTTTCCTGTTGCAATTGTTTGGAAGAACATGGGCCATAGTGTCAGTTCTGGACAAAATGTGCCTTGAATGAGTTGCTGTAGGCACAATGCCTTCCCTCGCACACCCCTCTTCTGCCTCATCAGAGAAGCTCCACGGGGAACCAAGAGCAACAGCTTGCAGATCCGTGCGAAGGCATGCCGCTCACTAACCTGGGCCACATACTTGCCTTGCCACTCCTTGGAGACCTTTGTCTGTATGTGGAGCCTCGCTGGCCAAGGATGCAGAGAAAAGGCTCAGAGCTTCGGCACTGTCCCACATATCTGGGCCCACAGTCCTGTTCTCCTGCAGATTATGAATGAACTTCTGAACCTCTTGAGGATGATAGATCACAGGTGACAACAGGAAGTGATGGGGAACTTACTTGCTCATGACTACTCAGTTGTCGTTCTCTGTTATTTAAACTAGTGTTTTATTAGATTCACTCCTTGTGATCAGGAGGATTTGGAAATGCTTGCTTTAATTGTCCTATTGCAGTGACCTCATGATTCACAAGGCCCCAAATTGTATTCCTCAGAGAGCTAAGGAATTTCTAGTGGCAGTTCCTGTGAAGCAGAGAGGACAATGGCTGCTTAGATATCCCCTGTTCCATGTGGGAAAAGCCTGAGTAGAGGAAGAAATTTAGATTCTGACTTGATTTTGTGTGATCAGTTCCACCACCCCCTTCTGGCGTCCTGCCTCCCCCAGCTGTGGTTTCAATTTACCCAAAAGGTAAATCACTAGCTTGCTCCAATCTATCTAGCCTGCTCCAATCATATGCTGTTGCATGAACTTGAGAACCATTCTCCAGGTAGTGAAAGATGACTTTTCCTGCATAAGGACAATTATAGCAGCAATGAGTCTCAGTGATTTATACTACGCACAATAATCAGCTGAGCAAGAGATTAACATTTCCAGCAACTTAGGAGGCAGTTTTGTTCTCAGACTGAGATTGAACCGCTACTCTAAGGCAAGCCTTAACCATTTGCTTCCCCTGCTTTGATAAATCCCCCCAGTCCTGGACAACCCAGAACACCTTTATGTGTACCAACAAGGTCTCTGAGATGACATTTTAGGGATACCACAAAAAAACAAGGAGCAAAATGCATCCATCCCTGTTTATTGCAAGTCAGTTATGATGTCAGGTTGCTCTTATGCCAGGCTCTTCCCAGAAAGCAGAGTTGTTCATCATGCAGTTGTCATGGAAGCTTGTTTCTATGCTGCAATACATGGCAGAGAAGGCAGTCAGGGTCTCAATACAGCACTTGTCTCCTGTAATGGTACTTCTTGCCCCCTGTAGACAAGAAGGTAGGAAAGCAAGGATGAGAAACACTCTCCTTAGTAAGAAATCTCTTAAGGGCGTTAATGGCAGGAGTTAGCTGTCCAATCTGCTCACGGCACCTGTTAATTTGATGGATTTTTGTTTCATTTTACATAATGCTCCCAAGTACCTCTGGAACTAAAAATTTAGTGGGACATAGGGAAAGGTGTCACTATGGGTTTATCTTTGTCTAAATATGATAATCTAATAGTTTAACTGGGTAATCAAGGCTGCCTCTTTAGGCTACAGGGACACGTATTTTCAGAAAATGATCCATTTGATCTGTCTTGGCATACCTTAGAAACCTGTCTACAAATCCAGTGAAGTACTTACCAAGCCCTATAAGCATCTGCTTCACTGCTGGTTATGCTATACCGAATGGTGGGAGTACGCATTAATGTCTCCTGATTGTTCCTGTGCAGAGGTATTTTTATGCTAACCACCTGGTATGAGTTGGCGGCTAGTGACTAGGGGCTGTGATTTTGTGGTACTATTTCTTATTTCCCCAAATTCCCTACCCTATACTGAGTAGTTACCATAAGATATTTATATATGACAGCCTGCAAGCCTGTGGCCACGTCAAATGGCATGGACGCCCTTTTGGTTGCAGCAAGTGTGACCATTCCAACTTTCATATTGGCTCCACAGCCAAGATCTTAAACGCATTTTCCCTCAAAGGTGCATCATCCTTGAGCCAGAAAGAGGCTTCCATGTCTGGCTGCAAGATTGTCGCTGCAGCATTGTAGTTCCACCAGGATTTTTCAGAAAGCCCTATTCTGCCTTTCCACTGCTCAGCCTGAAAGGCAGTACCTCTTGTCCTTCTCCTCCTTAGTCCTTGTCTCCTTCCTTGCTTCCTGCCTCTGCCTCTTTGCCTCCTCCGGGAGCGTTGCCTGTTGTGTTGCTTCTGATATTGCCTGTATTTTGCCATTTCTCCTTTCAATACCTCTGTAACAAGATGGCAGCCACCTAGCAGAGCCACCTGTTTCTCTGATGGGTGGTCTTGCTCTGTATCAGATAGTGAGTGGACACAGTGGCTTATGTTTAGAGGTCAGCCACTATGACTTATTGGGTATTTGTGATGCAAGAGAGTAATTTTTGCCATATATGGAAATAGCCATATTTGGCCATTTGGTTTTCCATCACAATAGAAACTGCTTCATGATTGGTCTTTGACTGTGAAATAAGAGCTTTTCTTTCCATCTCAGAATCCATGAACTTAGACTCAGAGCTAAAATATTTACCTCTGGGCTTTCACTTCAGGGTTTTCACTGTGTTAGGGGGAGCGAAAAGACAGTGAAACTGAGGTCTATGATGTTGAGAACAGAACTGAAGCTCAGTAGTCCAGCGCCCACCCATGTAATTCCATCTTCTACAAGGCCCATCCCTTATAATCAGCTATGACATGACAAGACAATGAAAGGGAAAAAAGAAAGGAACAGGGAAGTTTGTCAAGGATAAGAAACACACTTATAATTGGTTTCTATTAATTATTTCATTTTCAGTCCCAAAATCTCTCCCATTAAATTACTAATGCCTGCCATGTAAGAATTAAATATCAGAAAAACCAAACCTCCCTGTAACTACAAGAGCATTTTTTTCTGCTCTCTTGTTGAAGTGACATATGAATACTGTGAGGTTACTTCCATTGTGCAACAGATGCATTGTTATACCACATAGCAGGATGAAGCTGACCCTAGAAACACCCAACACACAATAAATTGAGATCTTCTTTTGGAAATGACGCTAGCAGCATGCATCTCAGTAATGATAGCCTTTGGACCTTGATCTGGAGTCACAGGGTGTTTATGAGATGTTATACTCTCCCATTTCCTCCCTGCTGAAACTTCCCTGGGAAGGTCTTTCAGCATCAGGATGTGTGACTTCCAAAAGGATGTTTGGGCAGAGTCCATGGCAAAAAAAATCAGACTACTGATCTGCAGCTAGGTAGGCAGAAGGATGCAGTCTAGAGCTGGAGCTGTCCCCAGGCCTGCACCACTGATCTGATTTCTAGATCTAGTGTGCAAAAACCTTGAGCCCCACAAACAGCTTCCATTATGTTAGTCACATTGGTTTGCCTTTATACATAGAATACAAATATAATGCAGTCACACTGTTTTGTGTAGTAAAACATCCATCTTGCACATGGGTCTCAGTCTGGCCAGGAAATATCAAAGTAAGTACTAAGAACAAAGCCAACATTTTCAAACAGCCCAAAGCATCTGGTATTTAAAGTCAAAGATGCAGCAGGCATAGTTTGTTACAATCCGAAGTCCTACACTGGGGTATGGATACCATAGCGATGACTTTATAACAACTGTAGTTAAAGACCTTTTTTCTCTCACAGCCAGAAAATCAGGAAAGCATGGTGGCTTAATGAATATAACTTTTTTATTAATTGCAGGTCAAATACATGGTGTGATTGATACAGGTTATTATTTTCAATAACACAGACAACATTAGGTGCAAATTTTTATAATTACGTCTACAATACTGCATTGTGCCCAGCCCAATAGCTAGTCCCACAGCGTGTGAACATTCACAGAATTAGACCACAGCACCTCAGTTCAACACAGCCACCTCAATACACAGAAGAAGGTCCACCAATACATCAAATCAGTCTACCTATCACCTGTTCCAAAGAAGTAGAAATATTAAAGAGGAATGAGAGTCTAACTGCCCCACAAATTATCCAGAGACAGACTGGTTTGGAAGAGTAAAGCAGCTTGATACAGCTGCAGATTCTTCATAAATCCTTCATTCATTCATTAGTGCAAATTTGAGAGACTGGCAGTGAAGAGGGGACAGATGAATGATCAGAGCAGACACTGCACCAAACTTTGTAGTATTTTTTCCTTAAAACTGTTGCTGAGGTGTCGTGTGGTTATTAAATGCGTGTAGTGAACCTGAAGGTTTCTATCCACATAAAGAAAGTCAGCTCTCTGCTAGTGTGCTTGTAAACCAAGAGCTGGTTCCTTGCCATCAACAGATATCCAGTACACACAGCTGCAAAATGGGCATGAGCTCACATGCAACCCACTAGCATCTGGGTTCTTTGGCTTTCCTAACCTTTGTGATTTGTGACATTAGCCACCTTGCTTTTATGATTGATCCAATGGGTGGAACTCTTCTTTTGCCTTTTCCCCTCTAAGCCAAAGAAAGACATGAGGAATAAGTTTGTTCCTCACTACTGCCCCACCTTTTGTTTTTGTTTTTCTTTTTTTTTTCAGTTTATAGTCTTAAGGGCCATCATAAGAGAAGTTTGATGATGCCTACAGGTTTTTACGCTTCAGTGAAAGATGGCAATGCAAGTCCTTAGGCATTTTTTTTCAGAGTGGCTCCAGGCAAAGATCTCCTTTGTCTGCAGTATAGAGTCATTATTTTAAAATTACTTTTTTTTTTAGTGTGTTGTATTTTACTGTTAAGGAGGGCTCCTCATGAAACAACATGCACTTGATCTTTTATAGAAAGAGCAACCACGTTAAAACAAGGACAGAGGATTACATTTTTGTAGGCAAAAAATGGCTTATCATTGACTTTCATACTCCTGTTTCATTTTCAAGGCTGGCCAAAAAGCATGCATGATTAAGTGCAACTTGCTGGCTATGACTAAGGAGGTAAAACAGTAGAAATCCATAAACTGGAAATACTTCTTCACTGTTTGCAGGTGGCAGGCTCAAAATGGATAGGAGATAAGTATACACTGTGCAAGACAATGAAGTCAAGTATTTTCAGTAGTAGTCATTGGATGTAACGGTACATGCATGCATAAAGCAATTTGATGAGCCCTAGGACAAAATCTTTCAAAAATGCATAGATACCATTTCTGCCCAGGTAGTCCAGCCAGTGGAGTATGATGGGCATAGGAACACAGCAAAGCTAACAAAGACAATCTCAGAAGAAGGGGTGGAAAAGTCCTACTGTCCTCACTATCATGTCCATCTTGGAGAAAAAACAATTACTTCTTGCAGAAAAGGACAAGGAGAGGCAGTGTTTCTCTCCTTAGGGGGTGGCGTGAGTAGAAATACACTCTCTGGTCTTTCGAAAGCACCATGCTCAGTGTACCACCACCCTCAAACTTCAACCAGGGCTGGCCCTATTTCTTTGCTTCATCCATGGCCTTAAAGCTATTCCTTAGCACTAAATATCTCCATTTGTTTTCTATTTAGATACATGCTTCTAGGAAACAGGGCCTTCAGAGGGGGTCATATCTTTTATTTTGTTGGTAGGGCAACTTTTTGGAGTCCCTGGTTGATTATGCCTGTTTACCTTCTGATAGCTGTGTTTCCTGGATGGCTGCCATGTGTTTTTCCTTTCCAGTTAATCTTACGGCAATGATCCTGGCCTTCAACAGATATAGAGTGTTTGTCCTCCTGGTGTTCAATAGGGCTCTAAAACATAAACACTTTTTCTTGTGTTTCTGGGTACATCAGCATTCAGAAACCAAACTCCTTTATGAGGAGCAGTCACATCCAGCATTCAGCATTTTGAAATGTCTGCAGACACATGAATTCATGCTCTCTCTGCCTTGCAAGGCAAGAAAGTTTACAAATTACTCTCCACACTTCTGGGGAAGAAAACTGAGAAATTAAAAGCTCCAGGCTGCAGGAGCAAAAACTAGTCATATAAACAGGAAACCAAACATATAAACAGGTAACCATTTAAAAGGCATCCAAAGAACCTTTCTAGCAGAGGTAATATTTCATAGCAGGAAACCCTTGCTTTGTGCTGGAGCATGGCAGGCAGGTTTGATCCTTTGTCTGTCTATGTCTTTCCTCAAGGTGCATGTTACTGACTTAGGAACCCCACCAACATTTTTTAACTCTGGAGCTCCATCACCTTTTTCTTTTCTTTTTTTCTTTTTTTTTGTCTTGTGCTGTTTTGCAGGTTCAGCTTTTGTATCTCAATGATGCCTCTGAGTTTTCTTTAGCTCCTTCAGTCCCACAGAGTGCTCTAGGAATGCTGCTAACTGAGTAAGACTTTCCCCTGACATCAACACTCAGCAATGTTGAGCTGAGAAAGCTACAGACCATGGCATCTTATTGTATATGTCTGAAATAGGATTCAGTATGAAGAATCAGCGCATTGTTTCAATGTCTGCACACCAGTTAACTATTAATGAATTCACAGTCAATAAAATATACTCTCTGGGTAATATCCGGTCAACAGTTAACCTAGCAGTTATGTTTGGAAAAGAGTTTATGATCAATCCCCTGTTGCCACAATCTTTTAAGTTCTGGAATGTTCACTTGTTGGCCTGAAACTTCCCAGAAATTTTAGGGTGGCAAAATCAAATCTTACATGAGCAAGGGGAAGAATACAGCTTCTCAAAAATTCTGCTTCAATATTTTCAAGCTAATGCTAAAAGAAATATGCACATTTGGGATTAAAGTTTGCCAGGGCAGGAATTTTTTTTCAGAAATAATGACTGTCCTGCTTGAGGAAAGAACATGTATGGCTATCCCAAAATTAGGAGCACTGAAGAAAAACCCCTATGCTGAGAATATAATTTTTTATTATCTTTTTCTTACATGTACACCTATTGGGTCATTTCTGGAAGAAATTTTCCTATGCCCATTAACTAGATAAATAGTTCTCAAGACTGCTTTGTCAGACTCCACTGCTGACAAGTTTTATTTACATGACTGCACTGCAAGTCTTCAAACGTGATTCCTTGGGAATCTCACTGGGACCTTAAAAAGAATCTAGGTTTGAATAAACTTGGAAGAATTAGAAACCAATTTCAAAGTTATCAATGATACACACATGCGCACACATATTAGATGTATTACTTAGTATTACACAGTCACTTGCAGTCTTCAAACACTTAAAAAGTTAATAATACTGCAGTGGCTGGCATCACACTTCATGTATAAATGCCTTAAAGATGCACAAAACCAACCAAACAAGCCAACAAAAACCCCATAGTTCCCAGCTCAGTAGTTTTAAAATGACATATTTCAGCAAAGGACACAAAATCACCTCAAACTGAAATCAGAACACTCAGAACCTGGTCCATTTTTGACCTGGTGCTGCCTTTCCACATCCAACTCTCTTACCCAGTAAAGTCATGTACACATACATCTACATNAAGCAGCCTAATGGGCTGGCTAGAAAGCTGTGATAAGAAGGGTGTATAAACAGGGTTTCTCCTGTGTTGAAGCTTTCTCTACACTTGATTTTGTTTATGGTGTGGGACCTGGATTGCCCATAAAGTTCTTTTTCATGGGATGCATTTTCTCGGTCCCCCCCCTCATTAAAGTAAATCTGATTACATTTCAATCTCATTTTTTTAAAGAGAGGGGAGCTAGCGGGGGGAGCTGGAGCCACACACTTAGATTATTTCCATTCAAATCCAGCACAGTAGTCCTCTCAGCCAAGTCACACTTAGGGGAAGGAGACAGCAGAGGGAAACTTTGTGCTATTCTTTGATGGGCTTCATCAGGTGGATGAAACATGACCAATCATCCATAACCTGATAAGGCCTTGGAAAAGGCAGAATCATGACTACATCACATATACCTCCAACACCAGGACAATAGGGGGTACTGTTGTAGGCTGCAGGAGTGGAAAGGAAGAGCATTTAAAATTATAGTAACAAGGAGCAATGATTATCTGGGGGGTGGTGGGAGGTAGGGGTGGTCTGGCAGAGGACATCAGAAGAAGCTGGGGGGGCAAGGTGCCTCATTGCCTCCCTGCCCCAGCCTCCATCTACCCTGAGACGTTTCAACATATGTTATCCAAGCAGGATGCTCTTTTCTATGACAAGAAAGAAAGAAATGTACTGTGTTTTTAAAAGCTACTTGGAGCCCACAAAAGGTGCATTGTTTCAAAATGGGTTGAGGGGGCTGGGTGCTTTGGGGGGAAAGAGTTGAACTTATACCATCATTTAGTCTAATTATGCCTGATGTTATGCCTGTTGTCATGTTGGTTACTACAAAGCCAACTGCCAGCTTGTGTCCCTGACAGCAAAGACTAAACTGTTATGCTTACAAGGACAGGAGGCTTGTTCCCCTCTCCTTCCTCCCCCTCCCACACTACTGCAGGCACTGGCTTCTCCTTCGGATACCCATAGGTTTGGAAGAGATGTCAGGAGGCATGGGGGCAGAAACTGCCTAGGAGATACCAGCCATTTCTGCCAGTTAGGAGACAACCACTGGGCATATCCTGTAAAACTCCAGGGACATGCTGAAAGATACCAAACCAGTCATTTAGTGTCTTCTACTTTTCTGTTTGGACGATGCATTTGTCATGTCCAAATCCCAGTCCAGGCACACATTGGAGCTGATCCCAAAGCAAACTGTCCTGTGTCATCTCATCCAGGTTTCCTCTCAGACAGATGTCTTTGACAGAAGGGAAGCTGGAGGCCACCAAGGTGTTGTATATTGCCAACAAGGAAAGGCACAGGCCCCAGGGCAAAATGGAGTAGACCACAAAACCAGAGCAGCTATGGTGATCACCAATTTAAAATCTCAGATCCTTCAATAAGTTCTACCTCCTCATCTGAAGGCCAGCTCTGGCAGGTCAGTGATTTGACTGTCCTACTTGCACTGACCTTCACCTCGTCAATGTTGGGGACCCTGCTGGCTTTCTAAGACACCCTCTGGTGATGTTTAGAAAACAAGCAGAGCTTGGGCTGTTGCTGAGCTAGGTCTTCAGATGTGCATGCATCCAGAATCACTGTCTCCTGCCAGTCTGGCTCAGCTTGGCCCGGGGAAGGTGTATCCCAAAGGGCACTTGGGGTGAGGGTGGAATTCCAGCTCTGCCCCTGGGTTTATGCTAGCCAAAGTCAAAATAAACGTGGTCAGAACCTGATCTTTTGGCAGACCCCGCCAATTCAGGCAGGGTCACACCTAACAGCTGGGAATGGGTGAAAGACTAATACAATGTTCAAGGCAGCTTAGCAAACCTTTTGTTCACTTCCATTTTAACTTTCATAGGCTGCACTCCCTGCTCTCTGCTGTTGTCTTAGCCTAACAGGACACACCATTTCATCATTGACCTGGAGTGGACATTCAAAACAGAGACTCATGTGTTTCTTCAGTGCTAGGGAAAAAAACTCTCACTCTTGAAGCACTGAGGTGCACTGTAAGTAATGCCAAGGGCTTCCAAACCCTCACAGGTCCAAGTAGGCTTTTACAATATTCTTTTCGTGTTTGCACATATATTAAAAAAAAAAAAGAGAGAGATGATGGGAAATCAGTTTGGGAGAATAAACTCTTTCTTGTTTAAGGAGGCTGTGCAAGGGATTCTTTTCTTTCACCTTTTTTAAAAACTCTGGTTTATAAAGACACGTCACCTGCCCCAGTCCCAGTCTCATCTGAGCACTTTCTGCTGTATGATAAAGAACATCTTTCATGTGACTGTTCTCCCACACTCAAACAGTGTTCTGCTTTGGTTTGTTTTTAATATGCAGGGACACACATTGCCATACACCTATGCTAGAGATGGCAAAGTCAAAAACCAGATGCTTACCTCTAAAAGCCGTCCTTGTTTTACACTCATCAACCTCAAATCCTCCCCATCATCCCCCTTCCCCTTTCTTTATTACAGTGAATCACAGTGAACTGCTTGGAAAGACAAGTGGGTCTTGGAGCCGACTGGGAAGCTATCTGACCTGGTTTCTGTAGGTCAGACATACTGACCTTCAAAGCTAGACTATAAAGCTCACCTTTACAAAGCAGCCTTCCCAGCTCCAGCAAATGACTGTTGGGACAGACATGCTGGAAGCTGTAACAATAGCTGTATTGATGGGAGGGAAGATTTTGTTGTAAATTGGATTTAGGAATGAATAATTATGCAAACAAGCAATTAACTAAAATAAATATGAATGGCTTCCTCTTTGGGGGGAACGCTTTTGGTTTGACTTGTAGCAAGATCAGAGGCAGGAGATTTCTCAGGGCTGAATCAAGCCTTTAAAACAAAGATAAAGGGGGCATTGGCAATGAGGGAATAAATACTGTTCTGTCTCTCCTATGCATCATTAAATGCTATGTGCATACATATGCAACAGGGCAGCTATAATCTACAGAATCAGGAAATACATTAAAATATCGAAGATTTGAGGCCACGTAAGGCCCACTTTATTGACTCACCATCTGTGGAGCAGCATCATTCTATTTTTTCACATAGATTTCACTGATGCAAGACAGGACACATTTTTTTCTCTTGGTGGTGGTGGCTGTTTTCTCATTTCTCTCCCCCCTGAGAAGGCAGGCTGCAGGATGCTTGCAAGATAGCTGAATACAGTGATACTGCTGTCTGCCTTATAGCTTCAGCTAGCTCAGCTCATCAGACCAGACACTTTGGAAATCCAAATGTTTCTGAGGTCAGCCTTCTCCTTCTGTAGTGCATCACCACCTTGTTTACAAGGCCTGTTCTACCCCACACTCCTGTGCTGATGGAAGGCAGCTGGGCTGAGAAAAGAGTGCCAGATTCCAGGAAGAAAGAGAGATCTCCCTGTAAGAGAAAAGGCATCCCTGCAAGTTTCTGAGTGGGAGAGGAGGTAGTGGCAGTTAAGGTACATCATCTTTCTGTGCTCAGGGACACTTCAGCAGAAGGGACTGGATCTAGGCTTCCCTTTGGGAATATCATGCTGATGAGCCTGCAGAGAGGAATTTGCTAGAGATGCAATAGTAGGAATCACTGAAGCAATTTGTGAAGTTAAACTTGACAAGCTGGGAAAAAAAAAATCGCTCCCCCCAAGATTCTGTTTTTACATTTTGGAAACAAAATGTGTACAAAATGAGTTCCCACATAGCTTTGTGTTCCCAAATGATTCCTTTCATTTTGAAATTCAGCTGTCTTTTTGTAAGGTAGCATTTTAAAAAAATAATTAACTAATCCCAAATCAAAATGGCTTATTTCATTTCAGGTTGAAGGAATTAAATGTTCTCTGTAGAACAGAAACAATTCTCTTTCCCATTACTTAGGTCAGATGTAGAACTTGAAACATTTGCTATTTACAAAGCCTTTTGTTATCAGCTGAGGTCTAGAGCCCCATCTCCTGGAGTCAGGTGATTATGTTGGAAGCTTAGTTTGGTTGCTTTTGACATTTCTTGCCCTTGTGGTTTGGAAGGAGATCTTGAAAATGTGTTTTAAGCATAATGAACACTGTGACGTCTGCCTGAGCCTCCACACATCCGGAAAAAAAAGTTTCATGTAAGGCAATCTGTTCCAAGTTTATCAAGACAATGTTAACTCCAAGGCTCACTTATGAGGCTCCGCCAGCATCACTCATGGAGAGCTTGCATAGGGCCAGATGCTTTTATTCAAACTCAGAGAGATTTAGTTTATCCCCTCAGTTGACCCACTAGAGTACACCAGGAGGAAAAACCTAGTCAACATGCATAAGCCTGTTCCTCTGTCCTAGGGGATACCAAGACCATCCATTCCCTGGTCTCAATCCCAGTGCTGCTATACCATTTTGCAGAAACAGCATTTTCCTGTTCCCTTCAAGGATTTGCATTCAAGCTTCTGGTTCACAGGCAATGCCAACACACATTGATTACAGTTCAGAACCCAAAGAAGAGGAAATGACACTGAACAAGAGCTCTCATGTTTCGTGTGTCTCCAATGGTGATGGGGTAAAGGCCAGCCTGTGCTACAGCTACAGGCGTGCAGGGGACTAATTTCACTATGGCTGTCTGCAGTGGTAAAGTCAAAAGAGAACCATGAGTCTTAGCCAGGACCTGGTCCAGGGCCAAGACCATTTCCTCTCTAGCCTTGGTATTTATGCCCTTCAGCGATCTGGAGGTTTATCAAGACTCCGCCACTGCCTTTCTCAACCGATTTACAATTATTCATGAAGCCGTAGCAACTTGATTGCGAGTCTGAGCTCTTCACTGTCATTTGGCCAGGCCAGGCAGATTTCACTTTCTCATTGCAGCTCAGAAACCAAGCTAGCTCAGCCACCTCTGTTCATTTTGTTCATCCTTCCTCTGAACTGCCTCCACTTTGCCTCTCTCTTCCTGGCAGTGACCTGAAACCAAGCTGTCTTCCTACCACTTTTTCACAACACCACACAAGCTAGAAAGAGGTTTCTCTCCCAAGGACAGAGGCTGCTCTTTAGGATTTCTGAGCTCCATGTTGCTCAGTTCCCTGGTCTCCCACAGACTCACTGTCAGGCCTTGGGCAATTAAAGTCCATCTCTGGTGCCTCAGGTCCAACTGTCAAAAGAAAAGAGCAATCCTTCTTTTTTCTAACTTGCAGTGGAGCTAAAGTATATAATTCAAACCCAGCTGAGCAACTCACCAAAACAACATCCCCCCAAAAAAACACCCCCACTCTTTTGTTTGCTTCCTATTAATGCCTTCTAAATAGAGCAGCCTGTCACAATTTGGGGATGAAGGGGTGCCATCCATCTGTTCTGTTCACTCAAACTCTCCCCTACCACCCACTGCAGATATATTACAACCAGCACTACACAGCTCTTTGCTTCTTATTTGGACCCCAGAACCCTTCAATAACATGTCTCATCAGGCCTCTGCTCCTCTTTGATTGAGTTTATTTATGCCTCTCCTGGATGCTCAGCTCTTCCTGTGTGTATGTTTTCTTTCTAGCCCATTTCTCTTCCGCCTGCAAATCCTGTCATCCCCTGCAAAGCATTTCATGAAGAGCATTATGCTCACACGCTTTCTTCACTCAGTTCAGATGGGGAGTTAAAGACTTCCCAGGGCAGTACTGTGGGCCACTGCATCCCCTCTGCTGACAGAGCATCCCCAAAACTTACCTAAGAGAACCTGAATTCCTCCCTTTGAGGGAACAGTGGGTCAGAAACCTTTCTGCTGGGGGGTCTTTCTGAGCTTTGCCACTTCCAGGTGTTCAGGGGGACTCCAAAAGAAAACAAAGTTAAGAAAGCCAAGAAAGCCAAAACAGCTGCAGAGACTGCTGCTGAACAAGGAGACAGTGGCTTGGCATACCCAGATAGCACACCAGAGGTTAAGCTAGAAGGCAAAAAGGCATTGCGAGGTAGAAGAAGAGAGGAGCAGGAGATTTAAAAGAGAGGGTGAGGGCAGAGAAGGTTAGAGTTGATGGAAGGAGGGGAAATGTTGAGGTGGAAAGTGCTGGTTGAAGAGGAGGAAAGAAGGTGAAGCGGCCACAGGAGGGTAAAAGGACTATCCTCCCACTAGCTGCACCCGGATTAGGAATTATAAACCCACCCACCTGCCTGCCCCATGCCAATGACAAAATGAATAGGACACTGAGAGTATCCCTATTCCAGACCCATAGAAACAGCAGAGAAAATTCATTTAACTACTTGCACAGTTGATCAGGAAGGTCCAAATATCCCTGGGAAGTAACTTCCAGACTGCATCAGGTGTTTTTCCAGTCCCCAAATGCCTAAAAGGTAACAAACAGCCTCATGGTGAAAGTGAGTCAGCTGTTCGGGATGACAGTGTATGCTTTGCAAGATGTACTTGGGTCAGGCAGGGCTGCCAACAGGCCACATCAAGGAGTCCCCAGGGACCACCCTGGATGTAGACATCGATCCTCAAGCTTCAGGCCCAGCTTTTAGGCAAAAAGAAGAGCACCGTGCATTTGGGACTCACAGCAAGCAGCAGGTCCAGGGAACCAGATTAGGGACCCAGTGTCCCCAGCACCATCGCAGTTCCGGGGAGCAGCTGGGCATCTACTGCTGAGGGTCCCTAAAGCAGTGACACAGGCTGGCTCCTAGCCAGTGCTTCAGCAAGCAGCACTAAGGAGGAGGAAAAGTCTGTAAGGAAAAGCAGTATCTTTAATTAAAACAGGCCCTATGTGACTTAATCCCTGCACAATTTTTGCTGCCTCTGCCCCACAGAGCTTCTAGTTGTAGTCAGGCAGATCATCTGCTGGGGGTCAGCATAAGAGAGCTGCAGTACCAGCTTGCCGATTTTGTGCAAAATGTAGGCAGTTTTACTCCAGGGACTGTAGCGTCAGCAAAAGTGCAAGTGAATCTGGTTACTGGAAAGCCAGGACACAATATGCATTTCTGATGTTTTCGGGGATGATGCTGTTTTAAAGATGATAGGATAGCACGCCAGCTGCTGGCCTTGCAGCACTTGGAAAGGAGCTGGGGACAAAGTTCCTGTTTATGCAGAAGTGACTAAGTAACCAGTAATTTTGGGAAGGGAGCGTTACGCACTCCTAAAGAGCAGTCTTCCACTGGGGGGGTTTCAGTTTGTGGTCAGTCGTTGCAGTGTGAGTTTCACAAGCTGCCATCCAATATGCCTCAGGCTCAGGTCATGGCTGAACAGCTCAGAGAAAGTCCCCCAGAAACAGCAGGGAATCTGGTTCCTGGCAAATGGGAAGCAGATTTGGGACAGGGATGTGACATGCATGTGGAGTCACACAACAGATACACATACAGGAACAGGAATCAAACGGCACCTAGCGAGAAAGGCAGGTGAAGGTTGGACACATTGCTTGGAGTGGATAGCAGCACAAAGGAGCTCCCCACCATGAGCTCTGCCTGCACATCTGGACCCCATCCAGTTGCATGCTGCTACCCAGAATATTATACTTTCTCTGTCCTCCCCATGGCTGCAAAATCTGGTCATATCTCTATCAGCTCCCAGCTTGCTGTTGTGGCTTTTGCTGTCCACCCCAGGAGCTGAGAGGAGCAGCATTGGCCTGTGGTCTTGAGTGAAAAGAGAAAGGACGAGCCCACATTTGATTTGCCGAGGATCCAAAATCTCTGCAAGTCAGATGTGC
The DNA here is from genome assembly GCA_013401275.1 of Pandion haliaetus. NCBI lineage: Eukaryota > Metazoa > Chordata > Aves > Accipitriformes > Pandionidae > Pandion > Pandion haliaetus. Next base: position 55,489 of record VYZV01020583.1, read on the forward strand.
CATTAGCATGAGTTCGAACCCCAGAATTGGCCACAGGGATATCAGAGGTTGGAGGTCCTGCTGCATCAGGCAGGTGATGGCCTCTCTAGTTGCTCCTCATGGTGAAAACTACCCATAATAAGCCTTGTTGAGTGCCACCCATAGCCCCATGCAGGCTGATATCATGCAAGAGGGGCGCTGTCTGAGCAGGCCTTGCCTGGGGGCTCCTGAAGACGAGGGCCTCTTAGTGAAGTCATACTGGGGAGCCAGGAGCCCCACCTCAACCAACGCTAAGCCAAGGAGCTGGCAGTGTTTGGGGCCCTGTGGGTAGGGGACAGGGTGGTGAGGAAGGCTGCTTGCTGAAAGGGAGGGATGCTTGCAGTGCAAAGGCAATTAGGTTTTAGCTGAAGCAAAACTACCTCCCCCCACCCTAAGGACTCCATCATTCCCCATCCACTTCATTTTATCAGTTTGATGATAAGCTCCAGGGTTATCATGTTTGGTTCAAGTTTCCACTTGTGCTGAGGTGAAGCAGAGGGAACTCAGTGGCACTGAGGGAAGACAAATCTAATTTTTATGAGTGTCAGGCTTCTCTCACCAGGTGATGCTGTGGCTGTGGTTCCCCTTGGCCTTGCTGCAGCCAGGATCTCATTCATGTTTCTTTCCTTTTCTACGGACCTTTAAGGCAAAGCTGAAAGATCCCCCTGCAGTCTTTGTTTCCAAATTGTCAAATTCCTATTACAACCCTACTTTAAATGTTAAATTTTTAAAAAAAATAAATTGCATTTAAAAAAAAAAATCCAGAAGCTCCAGAATGAGCACTGATTCAAAGGATAAACCTGAAGGAAGGGCTGCCTAGTGATTAACAGGAAAGAGGCAATTCTCTGTGGGCTGCAGAGCACTCAGGTGCTAGGAAGTCTGGGTGGGAACCCAAGCCTAGTCTCTTGGAAGAGATAGTTGCTGGTACAGTGGTTGCTTGTAGTCTAAATATCTAAGAAAAAAAATTAATACATCTCTCCATGCAGAAAATATCTCTGCTGATATATCCAACTCCACCAGTTTACAGCTTTCCTACATTTGCTCTGGAAGTTTGCCAAGCAGTGTACACTGAATGTAAAACATTGCAGGCTTGTGACTGTTCTCATTTCTTTTTCAAGATCCGAAGTCAGAGGTGGGAGTTTTTCCTTTTCTACTTATTTTTCCCAAAGGGCAGAGACAAAGCTATTCCTTATGTGAAGAAGCTGATATCCTGAAAAGATTTTTGCCTTTGCATGCATGGCTTTACATGTCCCCTTTGCTCAGCTCTGAGAAGTGTTCTGCTTTAAAAGAATAACATGGCGTGTAGATGCCTATAAATGGAAGATGAAATTGTTACTATTAAGCTTGGGCCCTGCCAAGGCAAACAAGTGCAGAGCAAACTGTGTGCAAAGGAAGGGAGCTGAAAAAACTTGAAGTCAGCTGAATCATAACTTCACTTTAATTTTAACATCACTTAAACTAAATAAACACAGCCATCTTATTTAATAACAAAGCTAGCTCCTCAGTAGAGCTGTTTGGAAAGCCAAGCTCGTGCACATGGGTGCAATGGGAAGAATGTTGCAGAAGAGACGTGCCTTCCAAAGCTGTGTTTTAAATTTAAAATAATTGGGATGACTGAGATGCAGCAACTTTGCAGGAGCCTTGAATAGCATTTGATTTCTCTGCAGCAGTTCACCAGGGTCCTGACCTCTGCAGGGCCAGGAGCTTGTCACGACTGGCACAAGGAAGAAGAGCACAACAGGGACAGCTGCTACATGTCCACCAGCAATGCAGCTCCACTTGAACAGGAAAATGCTCACAAATCCTGGAGGCTGCCCAGCTTGGCTGTTTTCTTAGTGGAGGATGGTATGTTAAGACACTTTCATTCTCCTCCTTTCAGGCTTTGCAAGAGCTGTAAGTATGACCTTAAATGAGTAAATCATGTATGCACACATTTTAAAGTACATACACCCACTCTGCCCTTGCAGAAGTCGATGGGGTGCAGCAATATAAATTCCCAGTGCATTTCTCCACCTACAGGTTTGACTTGCCTGTTGGGGGTTTCCTGTGGGATATTCAGACCCTCACATTGTGCAGAAGTGAGCAGGCTCTGGGGGTGCACTGTTATGAATGCATATAGTTCAGTCCTATGCTCTATTTGCTGTTCAGTGAAATGGAGAAAATACCACTTTGCTAATTAGGAAATGAAAGTGATAAAGTTACCGGAACGGTCTGCAGGAGTTTTGAGATACACTGTAGCAGGCAGAAGAGCAGAGCAAAATATTTTTATGGTTGTCTTGCAGGAGTGATTTGGTGTCTGCAGTGATCTGATAATCTCAGGGTGAGGAGTGAAAACACACTGGTACAAGGCTTGTTCTTTATTACTTCTGACATTTTATAATGGCAGGCTGGCTCAGCAACTCCGCTAATATATAGCCCGTAAAGCAGAGATGCAATTCCTAACGCATTCCTAATGAAACTCCCCTGACTTCCATGGGCTTGTGTTAAGACTGGATTTGGCCCTGTCAGTAAAGTACATTTAGACTTGCAAACTGAAAACTGTCTCTGGATTCCAGAGGGACTTGAAAAACTCCCAGAGCACTGCAGTGCAGCAGTGAGATTTATGCTTTTCCCTGACTTTTCACTAGTCAGTAATACATTTGTATGGCCGAAGTAAAGCCAGATCTGGCATTCTCCACTCCTGATTTCTCTACTACCCAGGGAACTAAATGACAGCATAGACTGGAACAGTAATGCTTTAAGCCCCAGAAGAGCTTTTTGGGGGTATTTTCACAGCCTGTGAAAAGAATGTATATGTGGATATTTGAAATACAAGGACTTGACACTTTAGCTTACCCCAGTCTGGAGAGCCACTGGTGACACAGCTTCCTATGCAGAGGCAGAGACATGAAGCCAAAAAAAAGCTCCTTATGATATTTATTTGTAGGAAAGTAGTACCTCTAGTCTCCAAGTGAATGGAGGACTTGGTTGTTATTGGGCACTCTTCTTACCCACTGCCAAAACCAGTCCCAGCTCTAAAAAAGGATGACCACTAAACACATAAGACAAGCAGGTGGAAGGAGGAAAGAGGCACATGGAAGGTCATACAGAGCCAGAGCACCCCAGAAGGGACTCAAGGCTTCTCAGCAGCATGGGGAAATTGGCTGTTGCTGCCACACTCCTGAGGCAGGAGTGTGGAGACAGGGAACAGCAGAGCTGGGACTGGGAGCCAGGGGGGAGCTTAGCTGCTCCTCCTGTTGCCCAGGGGTGGGGGGTGGGGGGGTGACATTTCCCTCAGCCTTACCCACTGCCCCACAGATCGTGATGACTCCTTGGGGTTAGTTGCCACCTTCCTGGGGACCTGGCATGGGTCTTCCATGCAGGGCCCAACAGGCAGCTGAGACTGCTCCAGGGAAATCCCCTGGCCTCCCTGTCCATCATCTCATGTCCCTTTTGCTTGGTGGTGGGGCTTGCTGAAAGCTCTCAGTCACTACCACCATCATACTTATAGGTCTTACATTCCTTCAAGCCTCCCTCCTTGCCTGGTGCTAGGAGAAATCGTAAAGTCTGAGTCCTACTGTTAGCAGCAGCCACATCCCCACAACTTCTCTCATGAGTGTATCAAGAATGAGGAATGATTTAGCTGCTTGTCAGAGGTCTTTGGAGTGGAGGATTGCACTAGAGCAATATTTCTCACCCAATCATGCATGAAGTACTGTCAGATTGAAGGGCTGTGAAATGACTGCAAATTATTAATTTTAATATTTCATATTCTCTTATGCAAACATACAGCCAAAATGGGGAAAATACTAAGAGGAACATGCAGGGGATGGTCTTCTTTTTAGTAAGCTGTGAATGAAAAGTATTGTGGCCACACTGACAAAATGGTCTCTGGCTTTTCTCTTTTAGGAGCAGTTGTCATATTACTAAAGGTTAAAAAAACCCAAAATGAGCAGGTCTCCAGAGGCTTTTCTTAGCTCCATTTCTATGACTTTATAATCTGAAAATGACTTGGTTTCTTTTTTTTTCACTTTTGTGTTGCTGGTTTCCGTCTGTTCCCATTGTCTAGATGCATTCGTAGGCAGCCTGTACCCAGCTGTTCCTGTGCCAACATTGTACTTGAGTTAAATAGCTCTCTTTCCTCCCCAATATTTAGGCCTGTGGCAGCCAGTCCTACCCTTTTCAGCCTTCATTTCACTAAACTTAACAAGCTGAGCTCTTCCAGTCGTTGTCTGCAACATGAGCGCGTACTTCTCTGGGCTCTTGCAGGACACCTCCTCTGCATCTCCTCCTTCTTTAACATTGATGAGATTATGCTAGTTCTGCCAGGATTTGCTGGCCAGAAAATATTGTCTAAGGGAACATTACCCAGTTGAAGTTGGATGCAAAGAGAAATGAGAATTGCTGGGAAGAGGAACACCACTATAACAGCATTTTCTAGTAGCAGAACTGGCTATATCTAAAAGCAATGTTATTGCTGTCACAGTCCTTCTGCATTTTGCACTGTGGGTCGATAGTTTGGATAGATAGTCAAGGCTACTAACCGATTCATGTCTTTATTCCTGGCTTGGTACTTCTCATCATAGTTTGCCCAGACCCTGAGTTCAAACTGGGTGACAGAATCCCACTCTACCAAGACATATCAGCTGTCCTGCAAACATTGCAGCCAATATGAACCTGCTACCCTTGGGCTCCATATTCTCTGCAGAGACCTATTCTGATGTCAAATCCTAGTTTCCCGGCTTCCTCTTTAGGTGCCTTCTGTCTAGTGGAACAAACTGGTGAGGCACCTACCTTTCTCTCAGATGACATTATCCCTTCTGAGGCCATAAGCTGTAGTCCTCTCTGAACCACCAAAGAAGAGTCGGAGTATGAAGAAGGATTTGCTCTGCACTGGGTCCTGAGTGGTAAAACGTTATGGAGGACAAGGCAAGGATGCGCCACTGCTTGTAGAGCACAGAAGGCAAACATTTTCCTCTTGTCCAGCTGGGGAACAGCAGTAGCTGTGAAGAAAAAGAAGAGAAGCAGGCTGAGCATTGAAAAGTCACCATGTACTTAAAAAAATATAGCTGCATTTAAAGAGAAAGGGGACACTGACACTCCCGAAAGGATTTTATTGTTTGCATTTGTAAGACACTAGGCATTTTTAATGATGTGTTAATGACCATATTCTATTCAGATGGGTTTCATAACATTGCCCCTTCTCTGATTAAAAATTTAGCATCTAGTCTTAGCTGGCCATTTAGGAACCCCCTCTACTGAAGGGCAGGAGATATGTCTCTCTCCAGGAATGACAGAGAAGATTGACTGCCATCCAGAGCTGTCAGCCTCTTTCCATGCGCTGTAGTAGCACATCCAAGCTCCATCCCAGCTGTGCCTTGCAATCGTCCCTTAAGCAACAGCCACTGTCTCCTGTCGTGGCCAGGGATTTGAAAAAAAATAACTTCAATTGCCCCAGAGTTAGAAGTCAAGTCAAAATTAGATGATGGGAATCCCATTGTTAATGCTGATGAGCAATAGATACACACAGTCCCACAGGACCAGAAACACCCCTGACTGCATGTCACATACTGTTCTCCTTACCCTTTAGGATTCATGTATTTGCAACCAACGTTAAGCTCAGGAAAACAATATTTGGAACTTCTTTGCTCTGTAAATTGCCCTTCCCACCCTCCAAAAAATGCTACTGAGTGTGTTCCACTCTCTGCTGCCATGTGCCAGACTGAAAGGGCTGATTAAGGGCAAACATCTGTGGGCATTAGTTGGTGAGTGAACCAAGACTTCCCAAAGGGTCCGGTGGTGTATCCAGCTTGCTGGTGCTGGGAGAGGACCATCCAGTGTGAAGTCATGCTCTTTTTATTCTCTGCTACATTGGGCAGCCAAAACTGGAAACCTTCAAAACCCTGAGCCATCACTGAAGATGGGAGTCTTTATTTTACGTACTTCGTGGAGGGTTTGCAAACATTGGCTGCTATGACTATTGCCTCTATTTATGGTTCTTCAGCCCTCAATAAACAGGACTATAGAAAGGCAGAGATAAATCAAGAGGCCTGGCCCCTGCCTTTACAGCCATTTGTGTCACTGACTGATGCAGGTCATCTTAAAACCTGATACCAGTTTTCACTGGTGCTATACTCATGGTGGACATGCTCCAGACCTCCTCCCCTCTGCTGCTTAGAAACCCTCTTCTAATTTCTAGTTTCTAAGTTCATTCATGGATAATTCTGAAGCCTTTTTTTTTTTCTTTTTTTTTCTTTTTTTCTCTAACATCTATATAAATAACCCCCAGCAGCCTGGACAGTTTGTTATCAGGGCTATAAGTTGTCCCCTATTGAAGGCTTTAGGAACCTCAGACTTCAGCTCAAATCAGATCACAACTAATGGCATTTGCTGTTTTTCATGGGGAAGGAGTGTGGACTTTGTGGTTCAGATGTTGCTGTGACCCAAGTGTTGTGTTGGAAGACATGTTTTTGTGTAAGAGCCACTTTGTCTGCAGCATTAGTCAGAGCTGAATTTCTCTGTCCTTTGTCCCGGGGCTCTGTTTTTTGGCACCACCTGACATTTGACTCAAGAATCAGTCAGTATTTCCGTAATGATTAACCCACCGATTGTCAACATTCACAGCTCAGTGTTAAATATGGGAATACTTTGATTGCATAGATGCCAAGTGACCGTTGCTAACCAAATAAAAACGTATCTTGAAAGCCACCCTCCCAGGCACACTTAATGCTGCAGGCAGCCTCAGGAGGCAGTCAGGAGTGCTCTTGCTTTTGGCTGTGCTACACAGAACTTCCAATGTGGTAATTACAGTTCAGAGTAAAATGTGTGATTGGACTAATTGGCAATTTCAAGGAAAGAGTTAAAAAAAAAAAAAGGAGAAATTTTTGCGCTGGTATAATCTGAAGGAAATGACATTTTCAAGGGAATTTATTTTCTTGAAATACAAAGTTTTGTTCAACTTTAAGGAATTTTCTGTCTCTTTTGAAGCCAATTTGATTCTCCAGAAATGCCAACAGTTTTCATTTTTAGCTCCTCTGAAAGGCTTGAGGATTTTTTTTATCTTCTGAATGTTTTCAAAAGAAAATGTGGAGCCAGAAAGTTATTTCAAACAAATAAACAAATGAGAAAATAGCAAAATGCCTGATTATGAAATGAAACATTTCAGGTTTTCTTCTCTTGCCACCCTCCCAAAAAATTAAGAAGAATTTTGAGATTTTTCTCTATATACGTTTTTTTGTTAGAGAAACTTTCATTTTGGAAGTGTTTCCGAGAGCTAATCAGAGGTACTGTGCAGAGTACAGGTGCAGCAGGGCAGCTAGTTGGAAAGACAGTGAGCTGGGAAGTCTCTCTTTTTAATTAATTTGTGTCTCTTCCTTTGCACTGAGGCAGACAGTAAGAAGTATAATGCCAGGAAAAGCCAAATACTTCAGCATAAGAATTGATAAGGGCATGAGAATTCCTTCTTATCTTTAGCACCTTGCATCCTGCAAGCAGGGAAACCAGGTCTTTTCTTCCATGACTGTTGTTCAATGTTAAGTGAGTCACTACACTGAGTATGATGGAGCAAAACTTTCCTAGTGTCCTGCAAGTCACGGGGAGGCTCTGGGAAGAGGATGCAATGATAACTAGCTCAATCAGGAGAGGAAAGAATATGGTCCCTAGGCTCAGAGCATTCGAGGTAGGAAGAGTCTGCTGGAAGAGAGCAAAAAAACAGGTCAGAATATGGACCTGCCACTCCAGTGATGCAACTCTGACCTGGAATGACTGCATATATGGGTCCAGGAGATCATGGGATGTTTGTAAAATAGATCTTCTCTCTTGTGTAAGCAAGAGGATAAAATTATCCTGGCAGCAGCTGTTGTTTCCCAGAATGAGGATCAAGGCTGGCTGTTTTTCCTGCAGTATTCAAGACATCAAGCTTTCCTATCCCCACAATCCTGCGGTTGCCATCCTGTGCAAGTGGTCTAAAAACACACAGACATACATGTTTCTCCCTGACACAGTGTCCATGCTAGTGTGGTATAAGGTTCCTCTTAACACCTCACACCACGTAAATCTGCTTCCGTACTCATTTCTGCAACACAAAAATCAGTAGAAGGAAGAATGGAGAATGCAGAGAAAAGAAGGGAAGACAGAACAGTAAAACAGAGTAAATCAAGTGACTTTGGCAATATAATACAATCATGCAGCATGCCCAGAACTTGAGCAACAGACAGGGTTGAAGCTCATTTACAAACCTAGAAATTAAGTTCCCTTTCCATTTTTTAAAGAGGACACAGACTTTCCCAAAGTCTCTATCCAAATGTGTACTCAGCTAGCACAGTGAGGACAGATCCCACCAGCAAGGGTGGCAGACGGTCATTCAGCTGGCCAGGAGGGAAAGGAGGGTGGTTGGAGGAACAGATGTCTCGCCACGTGACGCCCAACAACCCGGCACTGCCAGGGGAGATGAGAGAGCCGCAGCCATGCGGGGTTCCCACTCCAGCAGGTTGCAGGCTTTTTTGGGGCTTGCTGCTCGCCGGCTGGCCACCATCCCACACATCAACCTTATATTGGTACGTCAGGCATGAGCTCAGCAAAGATAAAGTACCTTTCCACCATGCTACGAAACCACACTGCTCCCTCTTCCCACTCCAAAGGAGTCCACATACTTGAGTTTCTATTTTCCTGGGCAAGGAGGAGGGTGAGAAATAGATTTGCTTTGTTACTGGCAGTACTCACCACTGAGGTGTAGGCCTGCATTTGCTGCTGAGATAAATCAGAATAGATGGCAGGGTGGTCGGGCGAGCATCTGACCAGAGTTTTAACAGTGCATTTAATTTACAAGCAGAGGGAAGGTTTAATATTTCCATCCCTCTGTAAATACACTTATGTGGCATCCTCCCACCTGTCTCCTGGGGAGTTGGGCTAATTGCCACAGGCTGAGGAGCTAAGCCCAAACTAATTTTACAGGGCACTGCAGCCAAGTGTGGCTGTGGGCAGAAGCATTAGGTGTTACGATATCACAGTAAGGGCCCTGGTTATAAGTGGCTGAGGAGCAAGCAAATACCTGACTGGATAGGTTGCATTTATTGCAATAAAAAAATTTATTTGGATTGTAAAGAGGTGTGCAGCCAGATGCTGGCTATGGCAGGTAAGATGCAGCAAGTTTCCCGTTTCAGTCTCTCCATCAAGACCTGGCTCCTGGAGCAAGCCATGCCCAACACCAAGATCTAGTGTACCTTTCATGTGTCCCATCCTCGGGGCACTCTCCTGACCACACATTCCTGGCACCTCCTGATCCCATAACCCTGGCAGAGTTTCCCTCCATGAGGCTCAAGGAGAAGAGCATCACTTCCATCATGTCCATAATATCACGTTGTAGTGGTTTGTGGATTTCTCCAGTGCCCAGGGCAGCGTCTCCGGAGTCATGACTCACTGTGGGTGGGAGCAGGGGACAGCAAGGATGTCTGTCAGTGGTGGGAAAGCTCTGCCTCCCTCTCTCCACGGTTGCCTGCTGGGTTTATAGGAATAATGCCTCGAGTATGCCGCGGCTGGCCGGTTTATCAAAGATCTTCAGCTGAGATCTTTTCACACGGTGCAAAGTGCCAGCCACTGAACAGCTAACCTGATATTGAAGGACACATTGCGTTACAGCCTCTGAGCTGGCTTTGTTTTAAAAGTGCTGTCTTTTGTCTGTAACTCTTCATACTTCCGTCTCTTTTTACCTTCTCTGGGGCCGCTCTCTGCTTCCCTTTTTCAGCCCTTATTTTTCTTCTCCTGGTCAGGCAGTTTCCCGCTCTGTGACGTGACCATCAGGTTGTGCCTTCAGCTCACTGAACCTAAATTTTAGGCATCTGTGCTAAACTGGTGATCTAAACTCCTATGGCTGATGGAGAAAGAGAGACTGCAGAAGATAAATCTTCCCCTCATTTTGTTTTCTTGTTTAGACTCTCCTGGAGTTGCCAGTATCTCCCCAGCAGCTATAGAACAAGTTTGATTTATGTAAGCCACCCAGTTTTTAGGTAACCAGAATATGATGACATGACTCCTGCCCCTATCTTCAAAGAAGTGAAAGAAGAATTTTCTCCTGTAGCTTGCTGGTGGCCTTTTTAAATAAGCATAAACACACAGGAAGGTTTGGAGTTTTTCATTTTTGAAAAGGAGGGGTTGATGTGACTAGATCATTAGGAAGGTTTAATGCCAATATCAAAGTAGCACTTTCCACCTTCAGTTCACATCAAACTTGTTCAGTTCATCTGTATCTAATGAGTAAGAGCTGCCATCAGCAGATGTGACAGCTGCTGTCTTGCTTAGTTTACAGGGGCTGGACCGGAGCCTTGCAGGGTGAAAGCCATGAATTTGCACTGCTTCTCCCCCCAAATCAGCCTCTCTCTACCACTTTGGACCCTCAACACAGGCAGGAGCCTTGCATAAGATCTCTTTGGTGGGTTAGACTGGCATTTCTCATCACCAAAGCCCCTTGAATGCTTTTAAAACACAGTATCCACAGGAATCACTCCATCTAGAACTTGAATACAAATACTCCACAACAGGATGAGACTCTTGTTTCTGACACGGATTTACTGCATGGTCTGTGGACCAGATGAGGATGGTTCTGTTCATTCAGGCAAAAAGGTGTCTCCACTACCCTTCTAACATGCAGATGGGATAATGTTTTTTTTAACATCACTCAGGAGGATCACATAACCCTATTGTGAGGGAAAGGAAGGATGCTACTTTCAGTTTAAGCCAGTATGAAATCTGCATTTCTGAGACCAAACATTCAAAAGCATGACTTCTGCTGCAGAAATCAGGAATTAAACTTTAAATGACAAACATTTATTTAACATGAAGAAGTATGAAAGGGACAGTGTTTGATTTCAAGTTTTTCAGTCTTTTAAATATAACTTTCTAACTGTATAGGCCAACTCCAAAAGTTAAGGAGCTCATTATTATTCTTAGCTAAAATGGAGATGATATGCAGTCATCTGACTCCAAGAACAGGCCTTTTAAGAAAAACACCTGCAGTTTGCCAGGGTGGGGTGGGAGGCAATTTTAATGAAGAAATTTGATGAAAGGATGCAATTCTTCCATTCTCCCCATCCCCCCAGCCCAAATCTGGAGGTAGAAATGTGAACACAGATCAATTTAAATCATGGCTTCAGGCTAAGGGGTTTTGGCCTGCTCACTGCTTACTGTTAATATCAAAGCATGAAGAGTTTTACATGCAGAGTAATATTTTTTTACCCAGCTAACACCCCTTTATCTGACTGCAGCTAGATTAGCTGCTGAGATGTGACAGAGCTGGGTGGAGAGTTGGCCATCCCTGTACCCTTGCCCTGTCTCCTCCTCACCACCACTGCTCACTACCTCTGCCAAATGGCCAGCATAGGCAACTCTGCAATCACCTCCAAACCCAGCTCCCTCAGAACAGCCTGGGTTGCTTTTTGGAGCAGTTAACAAGCAGTTGAGCTGGTGGGTTGGGAAGGGAATGGAGGGAACAGAGATGAACAGCTGGAGAGTAATAACTTTCTAAGGGGATTGGCTGCCACTGGAACAACACGTCTGATCACAGAATTTTTGCCAAGCATCTGTTTTCTTCCTACCTCCTGATGTGGTCTAGCTTCTTTGCTTTGACTCTGCTCCCTCCTTCATTTTCAGAGATTGTGTTTCTCAAATCCTTGTGCATCCTTGTGGGTACAGAAAGGGTTCAGCAACTCCACAGGCCCTGCCAGTGTGTTTGAGAATTGCCCCCCATACCCTTGTATGCTGTTCTGCCTAACAATATCATGCCAAACAGGCTTAATCAAGCTCTCCTGAACTAGTCAAATCTCCAGGGAGTCCAAATTTGTATATTTTCTTAGGCAGAGTAATATCACACAGAGTATTGAATGACAGTTAAAAACCACATCTGGATCTTGCTCTGTTATAATACATCCATAGCCCTAAGGGGAAGCAGTGTGGTTTAGTGATTCATGAAACCTGGGTTTTATTCCCAGCTCCTCCACTGCCTCCTTGGGTGACCTTAGCTAAGTTATTTCACTTCCCTGTGAAATTCCATTTTGTCATCTGTGAAAATGGGGAGAAAGGTACTGTCTCCTGCCCAAAGACCTTTGATAGCCTCTGAAGGCAAGTGCCAAGCACTATTGCTCAGCCTCACATGCCATTTCCACTTAGGATTGCATGCAGGCGGGTGGTATGCCCCACACCTTTCTTCCCCATGCACACACAGATTCCTCCACAGCTCATTGCATGTCTGCAGGCTCCCTGAGCCTCTCCCATGTCTCTCTACTACTGCTGCAACTGGCCATGCCCAACGCCGCTGGAGCTGTCACCCCATCCCTGCTGCATAAGACCCACGAGCAGGAGGGATGCCAGGGCATGGAGCAGCAACTGGGGACTCTGCCATCCAGCTTGTCCTGCTAGAAAACACCACTCTCAGTAGCAGCCCTGACATTTGTCCTGCTGTGGTACACATATTTAATGGCCTGCCATGCTAGTTTGTATATGTTGGCAGAGACAGAAGCAGGTTTGTGCAGACTGGAGGTCCCAATCTCCCTTTTCTCTTGCATAAAAACAAAAACTCAGGAAAAAAAGAACAGTGTCTGTGACATAAAATTTGTGTCTGGTAGAGAGGGGGAAAACACATTCAATCCCTCTGCAGGTCAACACGAAGTAGTGGTTGTCCCTCTGAGTGTTACATGGCTCATCCAGCTGGGACCTACTGAGACACAAACAGTTAAGCTCCTAAAGAGCACAAACTGACAAGCCCTGCTTTTCCTTTGAGAAATATTCCCATATTCCCCAGGTTACAACCCACTAGGTAACAACCTTGAGCTGAATGTTATCACGGCTGAGATTTCCCACCACTGCAACATACAGGATACTTTTTTGGTTTACTACCCACTCCCCCCCCAAAAAAAAAAGCATACAGCTAAATAAAGTGAAGGTTCACAGCTCTGACAAAGCCTTTCAGTGGGAATCTGGGACGCTTTTCAAGTGTTACCGACTGCTTTATTTTCCCATGGCTCTTTCCAAGATAATAATTGCTCCGCAGATGTTTCCCTCAGGACAGTGAGATGTTCAGGTACCGGGGCGAAAGCTGAGGCTTTGGGCTATCGTTCACAAGGCTACTGTTACCTGCTGTGTTCTTGCAGAGTGCAGTCTTTTCCCATCGCAGAATTTCTTAGGAGTCTGGTTTATCAGAAACACTGTAAATTTGAGCCCTCTGGCTAATTGTGCCTGATTTATGTGAATGACGCGGTTGTGTCTGTATGCAACATGAATAAGAAAAGGGAAGGCGCTTTATTTCTGCCACACACGGTAACTCGCACATGCCCAAATGCACGACTCTGAAATATGTTACTCAGCACTTTGGGAAGACATCCGAGAAGATTTGAGCTTCCAGCTTTTGACACATTACCAGCTTTTTTACAGGTCCTGCAAAACTAAAAAATGCTATGTTTTGTGTTTAATCTTCCACTTCATGTGTGCTTTTGCCTGTCTGTAAACTGGCAGAAGCAATGTGGACTCTGCCTTTGCTTGAGGATGGACTACCACCTTAGGAAGAAGGGACCTTGCTTAACGCCTGAAGTGTCACAGGGAAAATGATAATTATCTTCCTAGCAACACAGCCACCTCTGCGTCCTTCATTTAAAAATAGGGCCCATTAAGCAAATTAGTCAGGCCTTGAGGACAACTATCCCCTCATGTGGTAATTTGAGGTCTGTAAAAGTCAGCCCCATGGGCACTCACTGAGTCACATACCCATGTGGACAATGTTTACAACTGCTAGTCATGAGTATGGTTATACAAACTCAGGTGATGGGAGGAGCAGCTCGTATTTGTGGAACAAGCAGTGGGCATCGGACTGCTAAGCTTTGCTTTAGTAGGCCACCTGGGGAAGATGTTGAAGGTGCTCACCGCAGTCTTGCTAAGAGTTCTATGGGCTAAACCACCCTCCAAGAAGCAAGGATGACAGGTTTTAGTAACAAGTCAAATCCAAAAGCGGGCGAGCCACGCTGGAAGTGGGGCAAGCACAAGCCTAAAGCAAATGAAAGGAAGGGATGCTTCATAGCACATTCATATCCCATGAGACAGGAAAATCACCCGCTTAGAGGAACTGATGGCACAAGGCTGCTTCCCTCTTGCTTTCAAGTCTGGTCACAAAACACTGGCTTTATCTAACTTGAAAAGACCTGGTCTAGAGCTGAAAATTACCAGTGCTCCTCTGCAGGAGCGGAGGAGGGGACTTCCCACCACCCACCCTCTCTAGAAAGGATGACCACTCAATAGCTCCTCAAGACCTGACCAGGAAGTCATTCTGATAATGGAGAATTCTTCCAACATGGTAGATTTTATGCAGGACCTATGAAATTACAAGAGGCAACTTGCTGTCTTTCCTCTACCCCCTGTAGTTCCAGTCAACCTGTATGTCATGCTTCCAGATAAAAAAGAGGTTCTCTTATCTGCAAGAGCAGGGGAGAGGAAAGGGACTGAGAAACCCTGAATGCAGCTGCAAAACTTGGCTGTGATTTGGTTGGGCAGAATGTTGAGCGCTCTGGAGGTCTGGCCAGGCAGGGATTTGTACTGAGTTACAAGAAAAATATACTCTACCTTACATTGCTCTTTTAAACTGGTCTTCCTTTACTTCTCTCCTATATAACAATGGAGGGAAGATTTTCTGCCTAGTCACATTCACACACACACACAAACCAGCTGGAAAAGAAGCCAGATGTATCACTTGGGATCCTGTCCAACAGTCTCCTAGAAATAGAATGCCAACAAGAGAAAACACTTGGTCACTGCCAGACTCCAGTGCCCCTGTCTGAGTTGAGTTCCTTGGAGCCAAAGTGGTCACTGTAATGTCAGGACACTAGATTTCATAAAATTTGAGTTCATTGCAAGGAGCCCTGCTTGGGAAAGGCAACCAGCCCCACAGCCCATCAGAGGGGGTGATCTTTGATCTTCAAAGTTTCCTGAGAGCCTGTGGTGGTGCCAAGAGTCTGTACCATTGCCTGGTTTTGGCTACAAACAGCAATGCTCTTGCACCATAGAAACTAGCAGGAACTGTTTTCCATGCAAACTTCTTTTCCCAGAAGCTCAGAACTGTGACTTCACTCGAGTATTGTTGCTGTAGCCTGAGTATACACAGGGGTCTGGACACATCTGGCTTTGGCACCAGTCCTTTTCTAGAGAACAAACAGACAAAAAAACCCTAATAACAATACCTTTGTCCCCCAGTGTACTGAGATACAACGTCGAGTAGTAGTTTGAGGGATCTCTTTAAACCTCAGCACAGATTCACATTCCTGGAGAAGGTACCCAAACTCACCATGCTGGACTACTCCACAGTGGCATCTACTTTATGAGCAAGCATAAAACCCTCCTTCCTTTCCATTGTATAATCTTGCAGGAGGGGGAGAAGGTAAGGGGAACATCTTCCTCTAGAGAATCAGCTAATTAATTAGCACATGCCTGGGTGTAATGCTTTCAGCAAAGCCTTGTCTGTGTGCTAATTAGTATCATTAACTGGTGCCCCAGGGAACAAGCTTTGATTACCCTTCTCTTACTGATTATACAGGAATAGCCAGGCAAATGCTTTTATAGGTCATAAAATTATCTCAGCTCTTCTTAATACCCATCTACAGCCCTTAGCTCTCTGACTTGCTGTGCTGGTGAGTCATCCATGCATTGACTGAAAACGACCCTTCTAACTAGTTAACACCTGCCAATGCAGCCTTTTATGATGTTCAGCTTTTTCTGTAGATTTACATATTTGTTTAGTCCTAGGTGTGGTCTAACAGAGGAGGCACTTTTGCCTGGGTCATCTAAGAAGCAGTTCCCTACCACAGATTCTTCAGTGACCCCTGACAAGGCTGTGTAGGAAGAAGTTAACTTCCTACATAAGCTCATCTCTATTATTATTTTAGTTTCTGTGGACACATTTGACCTGGATCCCTCAGATCTCCCTTCCAACAGCCAGCATAACCCTGGACTCCTGGGTCCTCCAAGCTCCATGGAGGGAAGAAAAAGGTCACAGCATCTCCTGCAAAACTTCCCATGACCACTCATCTCTTCCCTCTGTGCTGGGATGTGTCCTAGTGGATCTGCCCCTTCCACTTCTCCCTGGATTATTAAGAGTAAAAGGCACAAAAAAATGTTGACTGCTGATAGAGTCTTCCTATGATATGAGTTTTACTAGCAGAAGTCACATTTCAAACCCATGTGCTCAAACATTTTGTGAAACCAAACGTTTATCTCTAAGAATTAAAATACTGGTGCTTTATATGCTCACTCTCTTTCAGACTGGAGCTTGAAGTTTGTAAAAAAAGGTATAATTAGCTGTGTCACTCAGCTCAAGATAAACTTGATAAAACCTATGTTCAAATAAGGTGCCAATCAAATGAATGCAAAATAACAGTAAGCCATCCTTTCTTCACAGCTAGCTTAATAGCATGAATTAATAACCGCAAATTACTTAGTTCAAGGGAGCACTTCTGTAACAATTAAGGACACACTTAAACAGTCATGAGCAACTCTTTCGCCTCTCTGTAGGCAGCCACCTTTTGTGCTGGATCATGGAGGGTGGTGGAGTGAGGAAAAGGGACTTGCAAGCACAAGAAACCAAAAGTGTCATAGAAAGAAAGAGAAGGAGAAGGAAAAAAGGGCAAGGCCAAGGGCACACCGCTGCCTCAGATCTGACAGATAAATGTGAAAGGGGGCTGTCGTCAGTAGCTCAGTGCCCTTTTGGCTTCAAGATAGAACTGAAAATAGCTGATAGCGAAAGTAGAAGAAAATGAAATGCCAGCAGGCATGTTTTTAGTTCTCTGAGATAAGGTCCACCATATGCATTTCTAGCATTTGGTAGGGACAAGACCAGAGCACGAAGGACTCCGTAAAATCCTAGAAGTGCTTTGCAACCCACAGAATCAGGAACATTGTCCAAGGAGCTGAAAAAACAATAGATCAGTATATTGCCAAACTGCGCAAAATGGCTGACTCATGCAATTATCAGAACCACTATCACCAAGCAGAACAATATGCCCAAATTGAAAAAGAATGTTAGAAAGACATGGGAAGACTCAACTGAACCAGTCACATGCCAGTTTCAAAATCCAGGCTGGAAGGAAGCCGGGAATACATTGTACAAGACAAAAATTTACAAATGTTCTCATTCATCTTCCTGTCAAGCTGAGCGGACACACAGAGCAAAGGCCCAGCTGCCTCTGGAGAGAGGATCTCTTCAGGCAAGCTGACCTGCCACCCTATGTAGCCTAATATGCAGATGAGGTGTAAGCTGGAATGTCATCTTATAGAGTTTCTCAAGAGTAGGAGCCAGGATCCAGGACTGATGAAACTGCCTGGCCTTCTCACAGCACCCATCACAAGACAAAACAATGAAGAACCTCAGCCAGCAGTCACTGGGCAATGAAAACCCATTTCACATGCTCCGTGTTCATATTTTATCCAGGAATGGCTTTCAGGTCACGTTCTACCAGAGTACTGCTACTGTCAGGCACAAGGTGAATTTCCTAATTTTAATAAATTAAATTATACTAAATTACATTTTAAAATTGCTAACACACTCTCACAGAAAGAGACGTAACCCAACAAAAATATTAGGCCAGCCATTCTCGAATTTCTGCTTGTGGCCCTGATAGCATATACAACCACTAACATTAACACACACATATGTAATACACACATATACCCTTCTGTGCTACTACTCCTAGCACTGCTAGAGCCTGGAGCAAAGGTGTAACAGTGAAAAATGAGTCTCTGACTGAGAAGCAAAATCTCAACCTTGGACTACTGCACAGATCCCCAGCCAGGATCTACTTAGTTCCTCAGAATAAATCATGCATCCAAGCAGGAAGAAACATCAGTGGAAATCATAAATCCTTGTTTGTGCAACAGGATGGTTAGTGGCCATGGACTTCACTGCAGCCAAACACCAAGAACTGGGTAAAAGCAGAAGCTACAAGCTCATTAGAAGAAACTCAAAGGGAGACTCCCTGTGTAGACCCTGCTGCTTGTGCTCATACTTCTTCAACCCCTCCTGGGCATTTCTTGAAAGCAGGTATTTGGCTAGACATCATCTCTTCTGTTCAGTAACTATCAGAATAGATGCCAAAACATACCTCACCCATCAGAAAATCAAATGAAGAACAGATTCATGTGGTCACAAGACAGATGTTCATTAAATTGCCAGCCCACCTGTGTAGTGTTAAGATGGGCAGAAGAGCCTTCGAAATCCTGCTTCCTTAGAGCATGAGTTAACACTATCCTTCATCTCTGAGCTAAGCTGTAGTTCTGTAGACTTTAAGATCATTGCTAGCATATTAACTACCTCGGTAGAACATGGCATTTAAGATTCATTTTGCTATGTCTTATAAACAAAACAATAAGGTTGTTAAAATGGATTGTGATATGAACAGGAGGGAAGATGTGATGCTGAAGCATAGGGAGTGAAGAGTGTTTTACTCCTTGAACATGCTTATTGCAGAAGGATGGGTACCACATCCAGCAATAACTTGGTCCTCTCTCTTCCTGTCCTGGGAGAAAAAATACCCAATGCACCCAACCAAACCTGTTTCTCATTAGCTGAAGACTTGTTGAGGTTCCAGAACAGAGCATGGCAATATTGCCTGAAGTTTCACAACACAATAACGAGCCACTGTCCTTGTCATCACCTGTCCTGGCTGACTTGGTCATGTGGCCTACCCAATTTCTGAACAAAAGCTGAATTGTCTGTGATGCAGCTATTTTTAAGAACACGTACCAACTGATTGCTCACAAAGCCTTCATTATTTAATTCTGCTGTGAGGGCTTTGCAGATGCGAAAATGCTCTTCTATGTTGCACATAGCCGTGAGCCTGTATATTTTCTGGCTTTGTTTTCAGAGCAAAAGTTGGAACAAAGATAGCAGGACTAAACCAGATCCCCTTTTTCTTGCTGGTAATCCTCTTGGACCCAGTCCAATTCTGTGTCATCAAGTAACTCTTCCCTCTCTCGCAGGGTTTGCATACATTTCCTTGCTCTCGGTATTTCCTTGAAGAAACACTGCATGCTCTGCAAGCAGCTGATCTGTAAATAGAAGCCTTGGTTGGCATCACCGACACCTTTTCATATATTTGGGGCTTTTCTTAAATTATGCGAGTCAAATATTTCATAAACCAGTTCATGCTCCACCCAGCGATAAGCTTCTAGGCCAATGAACATGTCATCCTTCTGCTGTAAGGGGGGAATCAGCAGTTGCTATTTGAGTACTAAATAATGGTGTTTCCGTGGCTGCTGAGAAAGGACATTTTTATCTTTGGGGTTTTAAAGGAAGAGGTGGGATCAGGAAGTTTCTTCTGGAGAAGTCTTGTAGCCCCACATTTTTTCCCTTGCTTTGGAGCAGGACAGCATCAGACAAAAAATGAAATTTCCCATCATATAAAATACTGAGGCAAGAGACTCAAGTATCTTTTCAGGGCAGTTAAAGTATTCCACTTCTGGGAAAAAAATGGTTCTTATTTTTTGTAGTTTTGATATTCCTCTTGCAACATCTATTACAAAAACATGTTACATTTTTCAGAAAAGGGACATCTAAAAATTTAGTTTCTAACCAGAAAATGTTAGCTTTACCAAAACTTATCTTGAAATAGACATTCATCAAAATCCATGTGTGTACCTGGAGTCTCTTCCCATGCATTGGTATTTTATGAGAGAAAAGATGTTTCCTTGGGAAATTTCCAAACCACTTTTATTCATGATGTTGTCTGTGTAGTATCTGAACACTGGTCTTCTAAAATCAGGAGCGGTAAATACTTGTTTAGGTTTGAATTCTCCAGTCACTTAAGTCCTGTATACTGCTGAGACGGGTGTTAGATCAATGCAAAATGACAACAAAGCCATGCAGAGTCAGTGGTGGGTTTATACTTACATCTAGCATCTCAGGTCTAGCTATGACCAGACCATTTTGTCTTTCTTTCCACTGTCACTGAAAACAGTTGAACCAAGAGATTGGAATTGATACATTGCCAGAAATTGGGAGGTGGAATCAGGATAAAAACTTCAGATCATGGGCATATTTCTAAGGAAATAAGACAGTGCTCTTACCAAGAGTGGTAGCATAGGTAATGTCTACATCTGGGTAGAGTGGCACACTAAAAGCAATCTGTAGCATGCAACAGTTGATGCAGAGAAGCTAACACCCACACTATATAACATCCATGCTACACACATTCTTGATGTTTTCCCTCTGACTACCTCTAGCTTGGCTCCATGGACAGAAATGTTCTAGTGTGGATGGAGAGTATTAGGTTCACTTCTGCTTAGCTTCATCTGAGACTACTCTGTGATGGAAATGAAAATTTTCATGTGGGAAGTGGGTTAAGTGAATATGGCTTACATAAATTTCCTGATTCAGACTAATGTACCCATGTAGCTACATGTAATATCACACTGAAGCTTGTCCAAATGTTCAGCAAGTTTGAATAAAACTTTCTCCACTCACAAAAAGAGGTAGGTACAGTTATATGTTCTTTACATCTCTTGTTTTAATTTTGTAGCAAGTTTCAGCCATACCTGTAAAGGAGAACAAAAACTATTGTGCATTTCATGTCTACAAAACCAGCCCACCCCATAATTATGATTTGATTTACTCATGCCCTCTGTATTTTTTAAACATGATCTTATGCTGGGTAACATGGCAGGCAAATGAAGAGACAGTGGATTCCTTGTGTAGACCCGGTAAGTTTCACAATAGCTCACCTGGGCACTGTAGATACAAGCAAGATACTCTATACATTTTACTACTTGAGGTTTCCTCCTCAATCCTTTTTGCTCTACAGCTATTCCTGAGCTTATGTTTCTCCAGATAATGCTATCAACATTCACCAAGGTTGTACAAAGCCCAGGAAGGTGTATCTACATGAGCTGTAGTCACATGTCTGACTGTAGTGTGGACTAAACTCCCAAGGGCTTCACCCCTGAATTGAGCCTGACTTCCTGAGATGGCAGGAGTTGCAGCAGAGAAAGGACCTTATGGAGAAGGATCTATCTAGTAAACCAGCAAGATGACTAGCACTGAATGTTATAGTCACCAACTGCCAAACATCCTCTACCAGCCAGCGACCCCTGTGGGACCACACATTTTGATGGTGTCCCTGTTCCACAAAGGGTATATTGTCTTCATCAGAGTTGCCAGCACCAGTCCTTGAGGCATGATAGCTGGCCCCTGAGGGCTTTTCTCACAAACCTAGACACTTCATATCCTGCTGAAGCTTGCCAGCCAGAGGGACATTTAAGAGCCAGACTGATGTCTCAAAAGGAATAAAAAACCCCACCTGATCAGATGACTCCCCCTCACCTGTGCTGGACAGATCAGGTCCTACTTATATTTAATGGAAGCCAAGTTTTCTCTGAGGTTTTGTTTTTAAGAACATGCACCAACCAATTGCTCACAAAGCATCCTTTCTTTAATTCTATAACAGAGGCTTTGCAGAAATTAAAATGCTCTTATGTTTTGCACAAAGCCAAAAGCCCATATATACCTCTCTTTGTTTTCAGAGGGAAACTTGGAACATAGAGTAGGNTGAGTAACTGTTCCCATGCTTTCTGGACAGCCATGCAAAGCCATAGGTTTACGTGTGCACTATTCACGATACTTTGATTGGTTTTGATGGTTGGGCTCCAAATGCAATGGCAGTGCAGGGAGCAAAAGTCCCTCCTAACATAGCTGCCTGCTGCTCTTCCCTGGGACTGCTGCTAAACTGGAAAGAAATTATATCAAGAATGAATGGAGGGGGATTGGTTTAAAGAACAAATTTTGTCCGTCTTGCCAGTGGAATGACAAAGGCTACATGGAATCCTGGGATAGTCTAAATGACAAATGTCCACTGATGGAGCTATGTAAACACCACAGGAAATGTGTCAGGAGATAGCACTGCCCAACATTTCCATTTTTAAACATTTCCATTTTAATTCTGAAAAAGATTATAGAGAACATGAATCTAAGAAGCAGAGAGATGTTCTAGCCCTGACCCATAGTGCGTCACTGTTCACGGCAGGGAGATAAAAAATCCCTGCCAACAAGGGGTAATACTGTGTTGTATCTGGAGCTTCTCTTTCCCCCTAGAAAAAGAGGTTCTTAACTGAGAACTCGGGTGTCTCACAGAGGATTTGCTGCAGACCCAGCCACCATGCCCATTCAATGACTCATTTGAAAACAACCATTTTCTGAGAGTCTTTGTTTATGGATATCTGAGAAAATAAATGTCAGCTCCTCCTCTCTGGTTATTAATGATACAGTTGCTCGGCTCTGTCTGCACAAATTTTGCATCCTTATCTGGTGCCTCATCTCAGACACAAACTGAATGACCGAGATAAGCCATGTGTATCTCCTGTACTTCAGCAGCAGCAGCAGCTAATCTCCTCTGGGATCACCAGCCAAGCTCTACCTGCAGGGGATCCATGGGGGCGGACATTANGGGGGATGGGTTGGGGGTGGGGAGGGAGGAGGCACTGTCTTGTCTAAGAAAAACAGGATTAAGGTGACGTCTGGGGAGGTGGCCTAGACAACCCACCTGGTAGTCAGCTCAAGATATCAAGGATCTTCTAGTTCTCCTTTCCCCTCATATCACAATTTTCGTAAGGGTTGGGGTACAGATCACTGAAGATTTTGGTACAAGAAGAATATACCAAAGCAAGTTGGATTGGTTTTTTTTTTTTTAACAGAAAAATGGCGATTAATCTCAATTTAGACTGTTCAAAAGAAAGAGTTAATACTACCAAATTTTGCTTTGAAAGTCATAGTTGCCAATAGTATATGTTCTAGGTTTTTTTTCTTTTTATTCAAAATGCATTTCCATTTTAAACTATAAACTGTAGAACAATTTTATTTAAAGTTTAAAATCTAAATAAAGCATTTCAAAAACCTGATTTATTGATGTCATTTTTTAGTTTGTCAATCTAAAGGAATTGTTCATTTCACATAATTTTTCCAACTCAAGAGAGGAAAAATGAAAAAAGTTCAAAAATCTCAAAAAAAAACTAAGAAAGGAGTTTCTTTCATAGATATCTATTTGTCTAAGAAAGGCAAATGAACAATTTTGACTGTCTGATAAGTACAACAACAGTGATGGAAAAATAGACTATAGTAACACTATTCATTTTGTCTCTGTCTCATTTTCAGCCTTTTTTTCAAAGAAAAGCATGACTGATGTCTGTAATAACCTAATCTTTAATTTTATTCATGCACTTGTACAAATGAAAATTGAGACTTTCCAAATTTCAGTGATTCAGCTGACTTAAAATACAGGTCTGTGTGCGTGCATGGTATAGTGGGGAAAGTCAGGAGACCTGCACCAGCCACTATCCTTTCTCTCCCTTGCACATTTAATCTCTTATGAATTGGAATTCAGCTGCTCATTCTTCTAATGTAAGCCCCCGATTAGCTTCTTTCTACACTTGCAGTTGCTGTAGCAAAGAAATAGGCATGAAAATATCTTGTTTGGGAGCCAGAGACCTGGATTGTCCTTTATTTCCTAGCTCTCTCAATCTAGGAGACTGCAGTTTCAAGCTTGATTGGTCCCAAAATACTCATGAAACTTCCTATAGTCCCTGTTTCCAGGCAGAACTAAAGACTGTCTTTCATCTGAGATACTCATATAGACTTATTGCCAAATTGCCTGAGTGTCTCGTAGTCCTCCCTCTATTTATTTTCCCAGTATCTCTGGGAAAACTCTTGCTAGCTAGGAATCAGACACATTAGGGCTCTCCCCAAACCCAGGTCTTTCATAGGCAGCTGACATTTATTCAAATGGAAAAATCCCACTGATTTCCATGAAAGCAAAGCTGTTAAGTACACAGGGGCCCACAGATATGGGCACATAATTATGCAGCTTAGCAAGTTACCGCCTCTTCCTCTGAGGTTTAAGGTAACCCCCTTCACCTCATTGTTAGGACCAGGTCAAACACTTTTGGGTGCATTAACTGATGGGCAATGACTCCATTCCCTTAGCACATGTTGCTGCACTCTCATATCAAATTTTAAGAACCTTTCTAATGGAAGGTACATGTAATCATTTTGAGGAAACAACTAATCCATAGGCCTGCTTGTGTAGTTTTACTATTTTAGTTTTCGTGACAGCCCATTAGAGATCAGGCAGGACTTTGTGTTCAGCTACTACCTTTATTTTCTCCTATTTTGCTTGTTCACTTGCATGTATGGGACTGCACATGTAAGCTTGGGAGCAGGGTATTCATTTTGGTTGAATTCTCAGTCATTTGGGGGCCACCTTGCAATGGATCAATTTTCAAACATTCTTCTAAGTGGCTTATCCAGGGTCACATACCAGAAGGACCTACAATTGCATCAGTTTCTGATAGATGCTATACTAGAAGCTTCAGGACTGAAAAATCTTTCCTATCATTGCTTTGATGACCTTCATGCTGGCTATTCCCAACCACTCAAAAAACATGGTGCACTTCAGAAATAACTTGTGATAACAGATAAAAACATACAAAAAAAGGGAATCTGCTTCACTGTTGCAAGTACCTTAGGAAAGGTGACAAAAGCCCGCAGTGCCTCAAAGCTGAAGGGAGTTTCCCCTCTGGGCTAGCAGCTCATGGCTCTGAATCACATTCCTCTTCAGACCAAGGTTAGTTACTGAAGGGATTATGGGTGCCAGCTGCCTCTCTGTCCCTCAGCTAGAGCAGCAATGCCCTTTGGCAAAAGAGCGTGATGATCGGCTGTGGGCAATAACTCCAAGGTGTACATGAGGCAGGTAAATCTGCTCGATTTAATTAGCTCAGCTCTTGCTCACAGTTTCAGTGTAGACCCAAAATAACAAAAACCCAATGCATCTGTTTTAGTCAGTGATAGGAACTTTATTCTGTTATTCTGTTATCTACAAAGGCAGGCAGATATGAGTGAGGGAGAGAGAGAGAGAACAGCCTGAAGTCATTCTAGTGATAAATTTATTTATTTTGCTGTATTTATATGGGATAATCTTCTTGGCTGAAAAATGCCCTCAAAAGAAGCCCCTGCGGCGTCAGTTTGCACAAAGGCAAAGCAGAAACAAACAAACAGCTCCATCTCACATGCTGCATGGGACATGAAACACAAGGCAAGCACTTTGCCCCTGGAATGTTTCCAGCAAAATTTTACCAGAGGCAGTTTTGAAGGAGATGCTCCATGCTTGTTTGGGGATCTGTGTGCACATGCCGTTATTCTGAGGGGAGAAGAAATGCGTTTGTGAAGCTGCACCACGAAACACAAAGAACTTGCTGTAAGATCAGTTCTGAAGTCATGTGCTTGAATTGATTTATTTGCTAAATCTGGGTAACCATTTATTTTTTTAAGCGTATGTTTATTTGGATGGGAATAGATATAGAGGGTAGGGAAATACTAAGCCTCATTTCTGGGGAATCTGCTTCAATGTATTTACACAGAACAGCCTTTGTGGGATGAAAAAAGCTTTGGAAATAGTCCCAACAGAAGATCAGGGGCAAGGGAAGGGTCACACTTTCCTGAATCATCTGTTATCATCAGAGACAAGATACTGATTGAGCTGAACCTTGGCATATTCTTGTCTGACCACTTTAATACTCCTGTCACAAGAGTATTTTAAGTTTCTGGCCAAAGATATCTTCCCTAGCTTTTGCCCTCTTTCTGTTATCCAGCAGGACCTGAAACAAGATAGTCAGCAGAAAGTCACTGACAAGAAACATAAGCAGGAGCGAATTGCCTAAGCAATTTTAGACCCTCTAGGGTATCCTCAGCATCCTCGTGGGCCTGCCAGATATGGGGTAGGACCTACACCCCAGTCCCCTGATTCTGCATATCCAACAGAGGCCAGGTGGGTCCTAAAATGACACTGCTTCTTTTGTTTAGGCAGCCTAGTCCCACACACATTGTTGGTGTTGTGTTGTCACCACCAGCGAGACAGCTTCATGAAGAACAAGGATGCTCCCAGCCCAATGTCCCAGTCATTCCATGGCCTTTCTGGTGTTATGCCATTTCCCAATTCATCATCTGTATCTACTCCCCGTCAGCTTCAAGAAGTGCCACTGGAGACATCTGTGTAGTCTGTGATCTCGATGGTCCCAGCACCGTCCTCTAGACCAGGATGACCTCAAGTCTGCTGCATCCCAAGTCCGTTGTCAAGTTAGGTCCCCATAAAACTGTTCACACAGAAGCCTTGAGGAGACAGGATCAAGGCGGGGCTGTACTTATGGTCATCCATGTACAAATGTAGCCACTGTGTCAGAGGAAGAACACCCAGCCAAAGATAGGGTCAGTTTGATGGAGACCACCTTCCCATTTCATATTTTGCTACTTTCCTAAAGGCACAGGTTCAGAGCTGTCCAATCCCAGGACACAAGAGTGAATACTTTGGGCCACCTGGCCTTCAAGTGAATCAGGTAATTCATCTATCTTACCATGCAGATAAGCTTTCATCAGATCTTTCATCACCTTCTTTAAACACAAGCTTGGTAAAGTCCATCTCCCTTTTAACACGTTATTCATTCTGCTCCTTTCCTCATTAAAATTCCTGCCCGGTGCTCAAACACCAACAGTCATTGTCATTGTCAGACATGTCATTTAAGCCCCAATAAATCATTATTAGTGCCAGCATTGTTTGGAAACACAGCTATTAATAGAGCGCTCCAATGGAAACGTGGAGAAGCAGCCAAGCGAGGTGTGATGGGTGAGCTGGCATTACCCCCACTTTGCCAACAGGGACTCCCCCTCTGCCACTCATGATGGCCAGCAGCTCTGAAGACCTGCCAAGGAGAATGTCCCATCTGCCTGGTAAAGGCAAATCCCTGCGCTGGCCCATAGCAAGCTGAGCCTGCCAAAGGAGATAGGCTGTGTCACAGGGAGAGACATACAAAATGGACATTTAACTCAGAGCTGGAAGTGATGGTTCACAGCAGCAAGGCAATGCCGTACCCAACGGCCTGTATTAGCCGCTGGCTCAGAGAGGTATTTCAACATCTCATGGCAAATGAGACCTTCTCTCATCCCCATGTGGGAGTGCTCACTCCCCCATGCACTTCGATGTTGTGATGATGAGTCAAGGGAGGGTTGATGGATGTATGTTTGAATTAGCAGGGTAGCACACGCCGACTAGCAAAGCATGTGGAGACCAAGTGTTTATTTTTCATGTACAGCAGCATAAATCCCAAGCAACCATCCGTCCCCCGAAGGGGAGCAGCCTGGCTCTCAATGCATACTGCCACCCTCCATCCCACCTGCCCCTGTGCCGAGCTGGCTGGATTTGCCACCTAGCCCAGGAAGCTGTCTGATAGCCCTTATGCAAGGGGTCTGGAGGGTGTTTGCAGAGAAAGGCAGAGGTGCTGACTGTGGAGACACAGCAGGGAAGGAGGGAGAGTCTGCCAGCAGTCTCAGTGAGCACCTGAGATGCTCACAGATCGGAAAGTAAAGCTTTCCCTCTGAATTGTAAGAGATTGCTGCTGCTTTTGCCGTCAGACATCTGGCTCAGGAGAGTAAATGCCAGTGAATAAGATTGCCTGGGAATACAGTATCTTACCCCACTCCTCTTTCCCAGGACACCTTGTCACTTCACTAATAAAATTAAGATGCCCCCAAACTGAGCTCCCATCATGCTCTTTGTTCTTTGCTGGGTGAATTAGAGTCACCCTATTACGAGTCCCTACCAGGGAGCCTGGACTGCTTCAGGCTTTTGTGCCTTTCCCACCCAAAACACTGTCTTTTCAAATTACCTCCATCACAGTGAGTGACCTGAGGAAGACCAGCCCTAAGGAGCTCCCTTCAGGAGGTGTTTGCTTCACACCTTGGAAACACGTAGGAGAAGACCACACAACAGCTTGTGTGTGGTCACGGGCCTTGCATGGGTGGCTGAGGAAAGGTGTGATTAGGACAACGGGAAATAAACCTTCAATCTTCTACATCTCAGGGAATGTGCATGTGGGTGTGTGTGTTTTGGCAGGGGAGAGGGATGGAGGGCAAGTCTCACAGCTACAGGTAGCAACTGAGATATTTCCCATCTTGCTCTTCCTCAGATCTATCACTGTAAATAGCTTGGCTTGCTTTCTCCCCCCTCTTTTTTGTGCTTTCTAAGACTCTGCAAGTTGCATGAAAACATGCAAACTTAATTGGCATTGTCAATTCCAGTGGAGAGATCTCCCATAAAACACACCCAGCAATAAAAAAAGTAATCCCCTTTCCCTCCCCCACAATGAAGTTCAATTAAAGTGAGACAAGGAAGACTCCAGTGGATGGCTGTAGGCAGACTGCAGTTTGCTGGATTTATGAAAAAATGTTGTAATCTTGCCAATACTTTGATGAGGACCACTTTGTGCTAATGAAATGAGGTAGTATTTACTCAGTGGAAGACATTAAATCCCGCTGAACTAATGGGTGGGTTTTAAGGCTGCCCTAGCTGCTTCACCATGAAACCCGGTGTGATTTACCACCAATCAACTCCTACCCACTCTCCTGAGCCTTGTGCTTCTCACAAACACTCCTGATGTTTGCTTTCCTTCCTGTTTCCGACACTGCTAACTGCCACAGCATTAGGGACTCTGCATGCATTTTCTCTCTCCTGCACAACTTCACAAAGTTTTGCTGATGTTTGTGTGGCGAAGCCTGCTCAGATCCAGACTGAAGAGAAGTAGGGGATGCAAAAAGGAGGAACACCCTCCAGCCAGACCCCTCTATCCTTTGGTATGGTGCGGATCTGCAAGGACTGATTCAGTCTGGAGCTGTGCCCCATGCCCTCAGCTCCTCCAACAAGAGCCTCCGTTGGGAGGTAAGAGGGAAACCCAAGCTGTTCTCATTACCTCCTGACCCCATGATATTTCAGCCCTCCTCTGCATGCAGTCACAGCACCTCCTCTGCCCCTTCCCTGGCCACGAGCCACTACTGTGGTGCATGGAGGTGGCAGAGGAGAGGAGCATCAGTAATGCTGTGGCCAGGGGCAGGCAGGAAGGAGGGGAGCAGGCGAAGGCGGAGAGGGAGCTGGCTGAGGAAGATGGGATGATAACACAGCAACTATCTGGAGCCTTCCCAAGGGAAACCACAACCAGATGTGCTTGTGGTGTTGCATCAGGACCTTGAGGAGAGTACTAAGGGGGACCCTTTGATCCTCATCTCTGAGGCAGGTGGAATGAGGGGGCCAGGTTTGCTCATTGAGTAGGAGGTGGGAGGAGGAAAGGGCAAGACTTATCCTGAAGGCTGGTGGAAGCAAACTCCCTCCTTGCCTTTTGGCAGGAGGCTGAGATGCAAAGCCGTGACCAAGGTGTGAGGAAAGAGATAGGGAGGGCACGGGAGGTGTTCCAAGTTTTTGGATTTGGGTTTTGTCAGCAGCAGCCCTTGCAAGAAGAGATGAAGGCCCAAATAGAGGCAGAAGTGGTCCCTGGGGAGGCAGGGCCAGTGAAAGGCCCTCTCTGACACCCAAAGCCAAGGCTTCAGAAGCAATGTGGGTAACAATTTTGGCAGCACCAAAAGCAAGTGAGACGCTTCTCCTGCTTCCCCACTGCTTCGCTTCTTGGGTGGCCACTTCCCTGGGGCGGAGAGGGAGTGCAAAGCACTGCATGATAAGGAGGGGAAGGGCAGGGTTAGTTGGGGGGCAAGAGGAGAGGGCAAGGAGGATTGGGGAGAGGAAATCAGGACCCCGATCCCCACTGCCACCTCAGTGTCATGCTGCTCCCCAAGTGCCAGCTTCCTTCCTCCTCCCTACCAAGAGACCTCACTGCTCCGCTCCCATCACTGCTGAGAGCCCCACAGAGCTTGTGACTTACTGCTGCCATGCCGAGTTGGACATGGGTCCCAGACACAAGTTCAAGAACACGGGTTTGTGTGCCTGTATGTGCTATTTTGTGCACAAGCAGCAGTGAGGGGAGAGGAAAGTCAGTGCCAGTTTTTCCCAGGGTTTGCACTGTGCTTCTGCTCCCTGGCAGCTTTGCCAAGGAGCAGGAGAGGTAGGCAGCCAGGAACGCAGGCTATGAGTGGCGGGGGAGGTGGAGGAGGTGGCTGCTCAGGACAGGGATGCTGGCTTGTGCTGTGGGTCTCAGGGGTGATAGATCAGTGTGGGATGCCAGAGCCAGAGTGCCTGTGGGGGAAGCTGTGCTGTCTGGCGCTTCTTGGATGTTGTCTCATCTTTGATTGAAACAACTGAATTTGCGAATTTGTTTCCCACAAGAAAGGCCCTCAGTGTTCACAAGGGAACAGATTAGGGATTGTCCTAAAGCCTCACGGCGGCCAGGGCAGCGGGGAAAGCCAAGTACCAAATGATTTCCTTGGAATGCAACAAATCTCGCAATGCGATAAGAGCAACAATAGCTTTCCCTCTGGCCCTCCCTCCGACCTCACATCCAGCACCTCGCAGGATCTTCCTCTCTGGGCAAGTGCTTTGCAGCAAGAGCAAAGCAAAGGTGAAGCCTAATGAACTCTGGGGTCAATGGGTCTGGAGCGACAGGTGGAGGACAACAGGCTGAGCAGAGGAGGTGAGAGATGCCTCTCTGCTACTGGCGCTCCACTTGTACAGGTCTCCTCTCTAGGCAAGGTGAGACAGATTTGGTTGGATCTAGGCATTGGAGAAATCTCCAAGCAAAATGCTGAGCTCTCTCTGTCTGCCTCAACCATGAGTCTCCTTCTCATCCAGAAAAAAAGACTAGACTCCCTGTTCAGCCCCAGCCCATGAATTTGGATGTCATATCCCTCCTAGGCATCTGTAGAGGTCCACTGATCACAGGTACAAGAAAGGCTTGGTGAATCTTCCTTTCTTTTTCTTTTCTTCTCTGTGTGATTTTTCCTTTCTACCTGTTCTGCTCTTGAAAATGGTCAGTGATGTCTCTGGGGCGTGTCGACCTGCCACCACACTGACATCTGAAGGTGAGTGGAAAGTGTAGCCCTGTGACTGATAGCTGCAGGTTGTCTGCAAACTGAAGTAAAATATCCCACCACAGCATTAAACTCAGTTCCTAGTTTAGATGTTAGGCCTTGGCCCATGAGAGCTAGAAGCATAACTTTAAAAAATGCAGGCATTTTTTTACATGATTTACATATGATTGTTGGAGCCCATGTATGATTAAAACCTTTTTTCTAGGCATAGAAGTTACACTCATTACTAGAAGGGCATCACAAGCAATAGTGAAGCTGATTGAGTGGAGGAAACTCATCTATCCTAATTATTGCTCTACAAATGAGTCAGAAAGGCCTGAGGGGTATTATTTGTTAGAGGAACAGCCTGAACAGCCTGAACTCCTGACTGCTGAAGGAAAGGAAAGATTTCCGTGGGGTTACCACAAGACATTCAAACAGCCATCCTCCTTGTGGCCTTTAATCCTTACATCCCAGACAGTCTCATGTTTACATCATCAGCCATGATGAGGATTAATAATCCTCATCACAACAAAACCCAGGCTGGTCCCTGTCATGAGAAACTTAACAGCGTAAGGCAAAAGGCTTCTGAAGGCCATGGCCAGATGCAGCAGCATGAAATAGCCATGACCAATTCAATGCAATGGTCACCTTTGCACTCCCCACTCCACAGTGGAGCTGGTGTACTACACAGCCTAAGATCCACCCCAGAAGCAGCTGCATTTCAGCTGAAAGACAAAAGTTGCTTATGAAACCACTACACACAGCCCTGGGGGTGAAATTCCCACTGACCATATCACATCTATTACAGCCCATGATTCCCAATAGTGGTGATGGTGGGGTTTAGATTAATTTGCTGTCATTTCATCATTTACACTAAATGCCATGGTTCTTTGATAAACATTTCAGGCCTTTTTCCAAACAATTTTTCCATTTGGAGCTGATGAAAACAGGCTGTCAGCACTCCTGGTAAAAACACCCTGCTCGTGGCAACAGTCGCTGTCTGGCCTAGTGGTCTCCCTGGAGAAAGTCCAAGTGGGAAGGCAGTCTCAAGGCTTCATTCCTGGAGCTGATCAGGTCTAGGAGGAAGGTGACCACTGTTTCAAGAAGATGTTGATGCTCTTTCCCCATGAGGGACTTAGGGAACAACACAGAGGGGGTTTTGTCAGCCTTGCGGCTGGACTGGCACCAGCCAACCTAAAAGTTAGGAAGGGGATGATGACAGCCCCCAGGGCTGAAGGAAAGGAACCATTTTCTCAGGACAAAGCATGGGTTGTCTTCCAGGTGTTGGCACTAGCTGCCTTTATCTAGTGAGCTCTTTAGCACCTTCTCTCTCCCTCCCTCACAGATCTGCTGAGAGGCACTGACACCTGGGGGCACAGGCCCCCAGATCACTGGAGGCTTCCTCATGGGGACTGTCCTCCAAATGCTCTTACTTCTGCATCCATCACGCAGAGCTAAATGAAGACCTCATTCCAGTCTGAGAGAAGTCTGAACCTGGAGCCAAACATTGCACCCCTAGTGTCCATCTCTATCTGTGGGAGGTCATCAAACCCAGAGTTAGGGCCAAATTCTGTTTTTAGAAACTGCACCATGCTAAGGCAGGGCCCATGAGACCTGCTGGGTCCATGACTGACACAAAAATTGGAAAGACGTCCCTGAGAAGCAGGTGCAGGCCTAGTAAGGCACCTCAGACTTATGAAGACAAGTATACCCCTTCCCTGGAATTCTGCATGGGTCCTGCCCTTAAAGAATCCTGCAGCATCATTCATCTATGCCTCCAAAGTTTGTGCTTAGGAGCTGAGTTCACTGTGGCAATACTAGAAGGCAAAGCTTAACTAGATCACAAAGCAGGAGGGAAAGGATGACAGTCTATAGGTTGAGTTATGAGAGTCTGGTGGTTTCTTTTCAGAGTATTTATTAGGATATTGTCCAAAGAGTCCTTCACTGTTTATGACACACCATAAATACCATCTGTCTCCCCTCACCTCCTGAAACAGTGAGGTGTTCTTTGCCACAATGCTGTTTGCAGGTCATCTTGATAACCTGCCCCACAGGAGGAAGTGACAAAAATAGATCTCCCCGCTTAAAAAAAATCTCTTTATTTGCACTAAGCACCGATATTTTGCCTCTATTGGTGTAATCAAACACCACGCTGACAGCGTGTGAAAAGTCTAAAATAAAGACTCCCTTAATCTGGAAATCAGCACCTGGAAGTGTGCGATCAAGGATAGCTGAAGCAGGGAGAGAGCAGAGCTTGTATCCAATATACTGTGGCATTGTTCGAGACATCCAGCTTTGCTGAGGGCCAGTGACATCGATAGAAGATAATTGCTTTACAGAGAGATATGTAAATAACAGGGTTTTTTCCTGGCTATACTCCCTTTCTCATCCGGACTTCTATTATAGGTGGATTTTGATGCCCTTTGTTGGATCTCTGTTGCTCCACAGAGGCTGCTGTAATCTCTAGAAATGTCAGAAGCATCTGCAGTGTATGCTTGGATTAATTAGACAGGTATGAGGAGCTCTGTGTGGACTTTGTGAACATGACACTGTCACAGAGGTGTATACAGAAGCCCTGAAGTTTCTGGGGAGCTATTACAAATGAGCATTACACTCAAAACAAGTTGAAACTGGTAGCTTTTTTTAATCTCCCATTGTCAGCAGGGTGTGCTTGTTCATATACGGCTCACAAGCACAACTTTGATTCTAAAGCTTTATTTAGATAGACAGGGAAAACCAGGCAGAGAATTCATGATAACAGCAGCTCATATGTAGAAGTTGAAGTAAAACACAGCCGGGCCAAAAAGAAGGGGCAAATGCTCAGGCAAAAGTATGACTTAACCATGAAGCAACCAAATTTTAGTTGATGGTACAACATCCAGCACAGAAAATATTTTGCTGAGGATGAGGTGTTTTTTTCTAGCTGGCACACTGAAGCAGGGTTGAATTAATGGAAATCCTCAAGTCTCAGTGTTGCAGAACTAAAAAATTAGAGATGTCTCTTCCAAGTTTATAACTGGTGAATCCAAGACACTCCGAGAACAATATCTAACTGGGATCATATGGAAGGTCAGCAATAGACAGCTTAAGTATCCAGTTGAAGGAGATCAGCTCTTTAATGTTAACTACTCCCAGTGGACAGCTGACAAATGAGGCTATTTAAAGAACTATTTACTGACATTATTCCAAATAGAAGAACAAATTGTTTTGAAAAATTCAGAATTGCTTCACAACTGATCAGAGCTGAGGAAAAAGACTGAAAAGGTCAGATGACATACTGTGAACTGGTTTCCCTTCTCTGAATCTGTCTAATCAACTTGGCTAAATTACACAACACAGCCCCGAGCTGAGCCGAGACTGCAACATAGAAAAATCTGTGGGCAATTTGGATACAACAAAAATAATAAGATCTCACAGAAATCCCTGATGTTCCCATATTGTTTGCATGGGGACTAAGTTGTTCCATACACACGAGTCCTTGTTTAGATTGTTTGCTGCCATCCTCAAGAGAAGATATTGCAGTGGAAGGGGAGAATGAACTAACATACTCTAAACCATTCCCTAGTCTCTTAGCTTCATGTCACGGTAAGTAATGAGTTTGGTACTACATCATGGCAATGTTATGACAGAAAGCAAAGCCCTTCTGACCTCAAATTAATCCTGTCTTCTTTGAAAGCTTTGTTTCAGGCTTCACTGGGGACATGTGTGCGTAACTTTAGATGATATCTGAAGGCATTTCAGATGTTAGCCAAAAATGTGCTTTATATTTGTGCTGGATTTTTTTTCTCTTTTCCATTCAAAATAATTTTGGGGAAGGTGGGGAAATCTCAGGTGGAAAATCCCTTGACACCCCTTGATTCCCAGAGTAAAAAACTTAAAAGCAATTATCAAAAATGTCACTACTGCATGACCTGTGTCTGATGAAATGTAGAGAGCTGTATTCAGGATTATTGTAGCCACTTAAACTAGAGGCAGAATATCAAGATAATCACACATTGCAGGAAAGAGCTGGCTATCTCAGATCAAACAGAGGAGAAGAACAAACCACTTTATGCATCTAGATCATCAAAATTAGAAATGAAAGAAACCTGTGGGGTATTTAAACCAAGCACATGTTGTGTTGATGTCTGTGGAAAAGTTCCCATGCTGATTCATGGAAGAAAACCGTCCTGTTCCCTGTTGGTCTACAAAATATCATCAGACCATTCAGTTTTAGCCAATTGCTGTCAATCAGCCTTCTCTTCCACCTGTAATTGTTTCTGTCCCTCTCAGGATGCCTGACACATTTGTCCATTATTTGGCCAGTGAATAGTTGATGCCTGGTTTATTTTAATTTTTGTTACATCTACTTTCAAATTTGAGTGAAGATGGAGGAAGCAGGATGCTTAGAGGAGAGTTTCTTTGCATACTACAGGACAACTCATGCATTCAGTCTTCTAAGGTCAGGAAAAAATTAGAGTAGGACTAGAAACTCCTTGAGTTCCTCCTCATAGGATTCATACACCTACACTCTCAGCTCGCAGAGAAAGGCAGACCTTGACAATGCTCCTCACATCTTCTAAGCTTTCTGCATTATGGCAGGCAGGAATTGAGAACAACCCTATGATTATGGGGCAAGGAGGTCTCTTCTGGGAGGTGGGAGACAAGGAGCTAATGCTGAGCAGCAGCAAGGCCCCAGCTGTATCCAGGAATGGCTGGACTCTCCAGGGGCAGGGCTGGAGCAACTAAAGTAAGTGATTTCCCCAGCATCCCATAAAAGAGGTAGGCCAGGCTATTCATATACTTTTTTATTTGACTGGGAGTGGAGAAGAAGTCTTGGTCTTTGGGCTTTGCAAAAACCCCAGTTGGATTGGGACCAAGACCAGGCTGGATAAAACCTTTGAACCTTTAGTGTCATGTGGGAACTAATAGGTGTCTTCTATGTTTGGTAGTTCTGGTCAAGTGTGCTCCCGTAATGATAGTGAGGGAGCAGTAGATGGCAATGTGAGGAGCCATAAGGCAACTAGAAAGTCGTGTTTCTTTTCTTGTAGTACAGATGAACAGAAAAGGAGAGGTTTGAATCCCATGGTGGTAAGTTCAGGGTTAGCAAAATCCCCTGAAGCTTCATGAATTGAGACTGTCTCATCTCCCCTCTCTCTGGGGAACCTCTACCTACCATGCTCTTGGCTGTCTTCAGATTCCTCATGTAAGTGTAAGGAGAGAAACATAAATTTCAACAAGGGGCAAATGTTTGCCTGTTTTTTCCCCACTTTGTCTGAGTCTGTTTCATATGTCCTCTACTGCTTGCTTGGAACAGTTGAATTCTTGTGAGCAGTTCAAATGTCGCTACGTTGGATGGCTTGGCCTGAATTGTCTAGTCCTGCCCATGCAATGGTCCAGCCCTCTCTCAACTCAGGCATATAGATTAGGATCCTGCTAGCTTTCAGCTCCCTCTACAGTTAACGAAAAGAGAAACCATCTGAAGGTTACACGAATCACCTGTGACACAGCCAGAAGGCCCTGGTGTCGTCTCTCCATTGACTGAGTGTGAAGCTCATCTTGTCTGTGGTCCTAACCTAGGCAGCTCACTTACTAGCTGTAATTTAGGGAAATCATGATGTAAGGGGCATAAATGAGCAGGGAGTAGCTCAGAGAAGAAGTACTTCTGTCAAAGCAATGAGATGAACTGAGGAGAGACTGGAAAAGGATTTATGTCCCTGCTTAGGGCTCAGGAAGAGGGAGGACATTTTCAAATGCCTTCGTTCCCTTGCTGCAAGATTGGAAGTAGAAAGAGGAGCCATCTGAGAGCATGAGAAGAGGAAACAGGTAATGGTGATAAGTAGCAGGGGATAGTACATAGCTTCAGAGTAAGTTGTGGGGCTCTAACTTATCTCAACAGTGAGAACATGAAGGGCAAGCAATGACTCATATTCGTATGTTTTTCACAACCTGTTACAATCTCTGCTGGTGCAGCAGAATTGCCCCCTTCACAGAGGGGTTACATATCAAGCAACTAGGCTGCCTCTACCATTAACATTGTCTTCTTGCACCCCTGTCCTTTAGTTTCGTGACTCTCGCATACAGCCAAATGAACAAGTGCTTTAGTGCTAGGTAGAAACGGGGCTTCTGGAGTGTTTAGAGGTGCTATTTTATTGAGGAGATATACAAAAGTCAGGTCTTGGAATTTGCAGCCATTCACCTACATTTTTGTCAAAAAAATTAGTCTTCATGTTTCCTGGCTCCTGATTGTGTGTTGCCTTCCTTAACTCCCTCAGCAAATCCTACAGATTATGGTATTTCCCACCCAGAACCAGTTTGTACTACTGCTGTTTTTCATTAGCCATCAGGTGGCTGTTTCAGCAGCAACAGTTCCCTTGAGTCCATGTGGAGACTGATTGTCAGAAATATTAAGAATTTGTGACTTCTGATGACTTGAAAATGGATGATGTTCTCAGCACAAACCATCTTATTTTCTAATATTTGGGCATTTCTCTTGCTTCCTTCACAAGGCTAGTCCTTTTAGATGAGTGGATCATGCAATTTGCCTTAGTTTGTTTTCATTTTTTTTCCCATTTTTGTGTTTGGGCTGCAATTTTTGTGTGTCTACTACTCTTTTCACATACCTTCCTGAGGTATGTCTTCCCCATGGTCCAACAAAAAGACATTACATGAACCAAGCAGCAGGGGTATAGCCTGCTAACTGAAGGAGGGTGAGAAATTATTGGGAGATCTGAAGGTGGCAAATAGGCAAGTATGAGGTGAAATTGAAAAAAAAAANGGGAGTGTCTTTCTGAGCCAGTAGAGGGCATTTCTCCAGGCTGGGGGACAGGGACCTTTGCTCTGTCCCAGGGAGGAGAGTTTTGTTCTCCAACCCTTGGGCTAGTTTTTTTTTCCTGTGGTTATAATGAAGGATTTGAATCTGTGGCACTTGTCATCCTTACATCTTCCTTCAGGAATTAAACACACTAAAAAAGTATTAATTTAATTTCACAGGCAGTTGTTAATCCAAGAGCTCGCTGGCAGCCCACCTCACTGCCTCTGATGTTTCTGTGGTCAAAAGCAACAACCAACAGCAGTTACTGGCAAGCGAGTCTCAGCATCCTGGGAGCAGGATTTCATTAAGGAGTGCCATGGCTCACTGCATGGGTGCATCTCACCTCCTTTCCGTTTGAAGCAGAACAGTCAAGAGAAACAGCCAGCAAGCTAATCACCACCACAGCCTATTGGGAAGATAGGAATAATTATTTAAACCAGTCTTGAATTACTCATTGGCATGCATCTAATTAACAAATTCCGTTTATTCCTGTAACTATTGTGCAACAATTAGTGGGTGTTAAATTGAGCTCTTCTGCCGGCAATTTCAATGGTGTAATATTGCCAAGATGTCTCTGTTTTGCCTGCAATGCCTGGTGCCACTGAGAATAGTCTGGAGGTGGTCAGAGCATTTAGACTAAATTTACTTTTGCTGAAAAGTGCCATTCCCTCAAAGCCTGGGGTATTTCGGGGGGAGGACAAAACGATTTCTAGCAAGTTTTTTCTCTGGCCAGATTCCTGAACTCTGAGACTTACTGGTCACTTCAGACAAGAGAGGAGGAGACATCTGAATAAAAGCATAGAGCCAAAAACAGATGTTCTGACACAATTTGCTTCACATGCATGTTGGGTTTTTTTTTTTTTTTAAAAATGCTGATCCTGCTCCAGGGTGGACAAAAAAAAACAAATTTCAAAACCTTGAAAGATTTCGCAAAGCTGAATTGTCTTCCTCTGGCAATGCAAGCACACCCGCCCCAGGGTGCAGAAATGATCCTCAGGCTGGGAGAAGGAGCAAGCCCTGTGGACAGTATGGGGCTCTGCCTCGCGCTACTGCGTCCAATGCCAAAGACGTTATGAGGCTTTGAATCCATGGCAATGAGCAGGGGAAAAATGGGTCTCTTCTACAAGCACAGCCTGAGGAATTGGATCACTATAAGATGCTGCTCCCTCCTTGCTATATTCAATTTCCCAGAGTCATCTTCCTCCTGCGGGCTGGTGGGGTGGCCTGGGCAGATGTCTCTCTTCACTGTGACACCTAGACATGCTCCTGAAGCTGGAAGCAACAGCATGGGTCTAGAACAACCTCACCTACCAAAAAGGAGGCTGACATGAGGCTTTTTCCAGTATGCTAGGCTTTGGTTGTCCTATTTACAGTTCAGTACCCTAGCTTCTGTTTCATACAGGGAATCCCAGAGCTAGGCACGACTGTGACTATGTAAGTCAGATCCCAAAGTGAGGACTGAGCTGTGGTTGCAGGTATTTCACTTCAGGAGATATCGTGGAGGCTCCTAGAGACCTTTACCCAAGCTACAGCTCAAGATATGGCCCTTTCCTCATGGCTGAGCTCTCTAACACTAGGAGATTAATTAAATAAATAAACAAACAAGAAACAAAGTCCTGGTACCAGCTGTATTTTGCACAGACCCCACCAGGGTCCTGCTATTGGTAGGTGTCTGCCAACATGAGGCTGCCATCTTCTCCCCCCCACACACGTCTGATTCTGCCAATGGTGAGCTTAGCCCCTCCTGTGTAGGATGAGTGCCTCAACATTTCCCTGAGGTGTTTCCCTTTATTCATCTGTTTCCATCTTGGCTAGATTATGTCTAACCTGCTTTACATGGGTTCATACTGTTCGTATATTAATTATCACTAAGAGATCTTGGCTGCTCCCAGGGCCTTATTTTTTCCAGCATGAAATCATCCTACAATGTTTGTCAGCCATTTGGGACACTTGCTACTTTTCCCTTTGACCATCCTCACTCTCTTCCACTTGCATTATATGTCTCTCCTATAAATAAAAATCTCCCTGAGATATCCAAAGCGTTGCTTAAAAAAGAGGTGGGGGGAGCTTGCTGGGGGGGAATGGGCCATTATAGAAAAGGCCAGGTGCTTGGCATGTCCCCAGCTTGCGAAGGTGGGAGCTGTCATGAGTCCGAAAAATATCAGTGTGGGAGTTATAAATAAAAGCTTTAAAGCCAGGGGTTTAGAAAGTCGTCTTTAAATGCTGCATAATTTATAGCCTGCTGCAAAGAGAAGAGTGTGTGAGCTCTGGAAGCCGAGCTAACCCATTCTTTGCTCCCTTCATAGTTGGGCTGTTCTTATGCATTTGGTGAGGTGTATGCTGGGCATCCAAAATTCAGGATTTTAACCATCAGTGCCTCCTTCCACAGGTTTACCTTGGTCACTGTGTTCCTTTCACCTCCTGGTGTCTCCGTATGAACTGGAAATAAATATCATTGGCCTTATATTGCAAAAAAATGGGAGTCATGAGTAGGGATGCTGCACTCAGGTAGGGCAGTATTGAGAGATAGCAAGAAACTCAGCAGTAAACAAGCGGGCTTGCTCTGTGCTCTGTACAAGCAATTTACTCTCTCGTTGACTTAACTCCTCCTCTTTACAACAGGGATTATCCTAAAAGGTTGAGAAATTTCTTTTAATAGCAGCTACAAAATGCCTTGCTCTTCTCTCACAGAACAAAGCCATACAAGAGGCAGGGGGTAAGGGCCTGCCCCAAGGAGGGCTGGAATAGTTGCCAAGCTGGCATTTACAGCAATCATTTCATCCAGCCCTGGAAGTGCAGCTACCTCTAGGATGTTACATAGCAGCTGTGCCATTGCCATCCAACAATAATAAACAACGGGAAGTAGATGGGGTTTCAAGGCAGCTGGGTCTCCTGAGAGGATCTAGCCCACCACATTATCATTGCTCCCCCTTTTCCCCAGCTGGAAACAAGTCTGGAAATCATGACTCCTAAAACAAAATAAAATAAAATAAAATAAATATATGGTGTCGGAGCTTTAGTATTAATGGCAAGTAGCTGCGGTGCTGATGCCTTCCTGAAAAGATGGTCCAGTGTATGCTCTGCTGCCCATTTCACCGTCCTGGGGCTTGCTTCTGTCGTGTAGAAGGACCAGTGCCACCTCTCTGGTCTCTCTCTCACCTAGCTTCTCCCCAGACATCTGCATCCAAGCCTTGACTTGTTCAGAGCCTGCTGAGCTGGTGAGATTTAACAGGACCTCGCCGCCCAAAGTGCTGTGGCTTGAGGCTATAGATTTAAGCAGAAGCATTAAGCACCCTGCTCTTTAACTCATTTCTAATCCATTTATTTGAACTTCAGAGTGGTTTTAAAGCACAAGAATCAAAGGCTAGAGCAATTTAGAGTTTTCCAGCCCGGCTCAGAGATCTGACCTCTGCACATATCCTGGCTGCCTTTAAAAGTGCACCAGCATAAAAGCACAGTTTGTGACAAAGCATCTGGAAGGATTAAAAACTCTGGGATGGAATATGCTTCTGTCAAGGACCTCTTTCCTATCTCAACTTAGTTGCCAAAAAGAGATCTTTCCTTAGGGGGTTTCTAACCCGCCTGAGGGATTTAGAGAAGAATTGCTGAGAAGAGCATACAGCGATTTGATTAAGGGATAAATGTGAGAGGGAGGGGGGTAAGGGATAGAAGGGAGAACCAGGGTTAAGAAGAAAATAAAAGAAGTGGGAAGTAACTGAGCTGAATGAATCTGTGTAAGGCAAGGTTTGTGGAAGCATTTTGGAGTCTAGACTTTGGGGGCTGTTTTGCCTCCTGGTAGACATGGCATCCTTCAACAGTGCACAAAGCTAAAACAAGGGGGTCTCAGGGAAGGTGGGAATAGGAAGATGGAGCTGCTGAAACAGAGCAGAGAAAAAGCAGAAGGGCAAGGGGATATTGAAGAAGGGTTTCAAACCCTAGTGTGGGCTGTTCACACTGCCTGCCTACTTACGCCTCCTCCTTGGACAATGCTTGGGAAATCGTTACCTGATCCCTCCCACCTTTGTTTACAAAGACAATCTGGGTCAATTAATCTCTGCTTCATTTCTTCCCATTCTGTCTGGATAGTCACTATGAAGTAAGCGGTAACCAATCTCCCAGCCCATGGAGTCAGTCTGTCTTCTTATTTCCTTATTCATTAAAGCAGACACCTTAGAAAGGCCGGAAAGTATTACCAAAGCCCAGGAGACTCAATCTTTG
Source organism: Pandion haliaetus (assembly GCA_013401275.1). Classification (NCBI taxonomy): domain Eukaryota; kingdom Metazoa; phylum Chordata; class Aves; order Accipitriformes; family Pandionidae; genus Pandion; species Pandion haliaetus. Next base: position 97,344 of record VYZV01020583.1, read on the forward strand.
GAATAAGGAACCAGTATTTCAGCCTCGGAGGCGACGTGAGTCTGGGACATGAGACAGAGCTGGGTATGAAAACAGGCCCTTCAGCTGAGGAGCAAGCAGTCTCAGGACACGCTGCTGTTTTCTTGGTTTGTCTGAGGTTTTTGTTGTTGGGATTGTGGGAGTTTCTTTTTTTTCTTTTCACTTTCTGCTCCCTCACCCCTCCACCCTGAATTGGCCTGACATTAGAAACCGATGTGAAATGAAGAAGCTGCTTGCTAGGATGGTTTCTTCCCTCTTCATGATCCCTCCTGCATGCCAACTCTCCCGCTGTGTTATTACAAGTGTATTTCTGTACACCAACATGCTAGGTGCTGTACAGATTCAAACCAAAAAAGAAAGGAAGAAACACTGGACAAACAAACTGTTTGTTCATGTAGTACTACTGATGCCTAGTTTCCCACTGATTTGTGTCTGGTGATTAATGAAGACCTCTGTTTGAAACTTTTCCTGTTCTCAGGACTCTAATTTTAAACACATGAACTTGTGCTACCACGTATCTCTCTGTATCTCTCTCTGGGTGCTTATTTTTGCTTATATCTCAGAAAATCTCTAAGAACCCTATCACTTGGCCAACAGGTTTGACAGTTGTTTGGAGGGGAACAGATTGGCACATACAAATACAGACAATACAATTGCTCAAGCCTAGTTTCCTTAGGAAATTGGGTGTAAAAGATCCTTCCAAAGAAGGATGAGTCCTCCCAAAGACATGTTATTACCTTGCAGCCAAACAAGCTGCAAGATTTTGGGGCTCTTGTGGTCTGAGCTAAGACACAACCAGTCAATGCAGATGGACAGGCAGGGGAGTTCAGCTGAACAATCAGACAGTATTGGGCTTAGTCAGCTTAAGCAATGCCAACAGGCACTTGAACTGCTTTTTCTCCTATGGCTATACTGCTTGCCAACTATTGAGGCTTGGAAGGCATCTACCCTACATCTCTTCTGGGGTCAGAAAGTTTTAGGTCAGCTTGTTCAGGCATGAACTGGAATAGGGAGGACATTTCACTTCGTTGGATGGATGCCCCAGTTCAGCTTCCTTGTGCTGATTTGCATTTTGGAGAGGACATCCCCACTGCAGTCTGGTGACTTGGGAAGTCACATCTCAACTAGCTTTATTCCTGAGAGGAATACCAGCGTGATGTAAGGAGTTTCAGCTGGGAGCTCAGGCTGTAAAAGTGGACCAGAAAGTATGACAGATATCCTGCAAAGCAGGATCCTGTTGAGCTTGATTCAGTTTCAAGGTTGTTCAACTTGAGCTGCAGTCCTGCCTTTAGCTGCAAGGCAGTTGTATCCTCAGAGAGGGAGGATCTTGGTGCCATTCAGTGACAACTGTGCTGGATAAGGTGCCACTTCTGAGTTCAACTGTCTAACCAAAGACTAGAGAAGTGTTGAAATATTGTAAGGACATAACGCTAGCAGAGGGAGAAAGGAAGTTAATGACCAAGAAAATGTGCCTTATGGTGACAACTGCTCCGCTGAGGAGTCTCCCCAAAGACACAAGAAAAACATTACACCTTTTTTTTAGTGTGTTAACAGCACAATGGATATGAGATCTGGAGTGGACACCATATGGCATGATCTTCTGCTTTCCTCCAAGAACAGAATGGAGAGGGAGGTCTGACTTGTCTTCACTGTTTCATGTTTCTTCCACACTCATGGCTGGTTACCGTGTTTCTAAAGCAACTGTGGTTGTCATATATGGCAGTTTACTGCAAACAGCACAGTGGGATTTTTGTATGGCAGGAACATATGAACAGACAACCCATGTCAGACTGGGTCCTTCTATTCCATAACACCGCTGTTGACAGTGGCTAATAGCAGATGCTAAGAGGAAAGATTATGAACAGGGTGAATAGGGAGTGTTTTATTCTCCCACCAGTCTGCAGCTTCAGGACTTCTAGAGAAGATGAGGACTTTCTGCTTAAATAGCTGTCAATACTTTTTTCTGGCTGCCCTTTATCTTTGAGATCCTGACTTAGCAACCTCCACAATGATGAACTAATATGAATATTACCTCATATCAAAAAATATCAAAATTTCAAGGTCTCTGTATCTCACACGGAATAAATTTGTCTGTATGTTGACTACATGAATCCGTTCCTTTCAGATATATCTAGCATGTCTGTCACTAATCAATCTCATCATCACCAGCCAGAAAACAACAAAATACCAAAAACTGGTAGGATACTAAAGGCATAAATATATATTTACTCTTCCCTATGATTTGGCTCCATTCCCTCCCTTTTCCTCAGTTTATGCTACCAAGGGCATGCTTTTCCTTCTTCTGACACACTGGGTGGACAGCCTTTTGGAATGCCTAAGACTACGCCTCCACCTCTTTTGTCAGTCATGAGACTGAGTCCCCTGAGAATAACCTTCCAGATGACACTTAACACATTTGTTTGGGGGGGGGAAGAGTTAAAGGGAACTTTATGACTTGTATCACTCTTGGCATAACTCCTAAGTCTTAGAATCAGGCCTGAGCATAACACAACTTTTGGCAAAGCTCTGTTTCAAGTGATGGGTTTTGGTAGGGACCCTTTTGCCTTGATACTGACACTCAACACAAACCGACCTGCTTTGATTTCTTTTCTTAGAATAGAAAGAGAGAGAGAGAGAAAGTATTTGCCTTCAGCACCACAAGTAACAACCTAAAGGAAGGTCATTACTTATCAGTGCTGAAGGAAAATACACCACAATACAGACCCAGCCCAAGGAGACTAAAATGACACAGTGCAGGTGTAATTGTAAACGACCATAGAAAATATAATCTTTTGTGAAGAATTCCCAGGGCACTGCCTTCATTTGTCAGTTCCCCAGCTTACCTGGAACACAGGTAAGTAAACCAAGGAAGTATCACTTACTAGTAAAGCCTTCCTCAACATTTCCCCTCCCTCCCATGGCCAGCTCATTCCCATTGAATATGTTCTCTGACTTAGCCAATTTGTCTCTGTTGTCTGTTGTTTGGCTAATTCACCTATGGAAAATGGGAGGTATCAGATGCTGTTCAACAGAAACTTGAAACGAAGCATAAGTGCAAGGTTAGTATTGTATCTCTTTGCAACTTACAGACACAAATCCCTTCCTTGATCACTCTTGCCTTGCTGAGAGCTTGCAGCGTTAACTGTTCATGCTCAAGACTTGCTCAGCCCTTGAAATAGGTAATTTAACAAGGACTTTCAGGGGCAAGAGAGAGGAGAAAGTCTCTCAAAGACAGCAGGAAATAAGAGGATCCAACTCATTATGAGTTATTCTAATATCAAGACACTCACTATCTCATTCTTCATGCTAGGCTTTGCCAGAACCATGATACATGTCTGCCTTAAACACATATATTGACTTTTCCACTGTAAGTTTTTGGCTGCCTCTGCTTTATGTGGTTTGATATTGCTTGATAATTCTAATCTAGTCCAAACCTGAACCATACATGGATGGGCTTCCCTGACCCCTCCTGTGGTCCTAGTCTAATGGTCTGATTAGGCCCAAGCAATATCCCACCCTCAATTTCTATGGGTCCCTGGAAGAATTCTCTTAATAGAAACTCAGTCCTTGGGTTTCTTAAACCCTGACTGGATAAAGCTGGGCTGAAAATTCTTCTATTATTATTATTATTATTATTATTATTATTAATTTTTTGTTATTATTATTATTATTATTATTATTATTATTATTATTATTATTATTATTATTTTGTTTTCTTTTCCCGTGGAAAATGTTGAGATTTTACCAAACAATGAAAATGTTTGGCCAACAGCCCTCCATTTCAGTTCAGAAATGCTCCCCCTTGGGAGTTGTAGCTGGTATGCTTTGTGTCCCTGTACTTCCCTGTGAGCTGACATTCCTGGCTTGCCCACATCTCTCATGGTGCAGCATGGTCCCCTCTCTTGCTGAGACAATGCCACGCACCATGGAAGTCATATCACCATGGTGCTTTGTGAGAAACGCACTTCACATGGCAAGCCTAGCCACTACAGCAGGATGGGGTCACAAAGCTCTGCAGTGGCAGCCTCTAGGAGACACTGTCTGAAGATTTCCCAGCTGAATCTCCAGGCCTCCTGCCACACTCTAAAGCCTTGATGAGAGACTGGTCATAACAACACAAAACAATTTTGTTTTTATTGAAAGGCAAATTTTCCACTGAAGAATATCCTGATGGAAAATTTCAAGCAGCCCCACACGAAGTTCTTTCCAACCCCCTTTGCACTGTATTTTACCAACTTAATCTCACTTTTGTTGGACTTCTTTTCTGTTGTCTCTGCTTAATCTCTGATAACGGAGGGAGAGCTCCCTTTCACACAAATGTGAGATTAGGGGAAGCTGACATATGTTACTACGATCATATGGAAGTGTTTGTACCTTTCCAAATGGACAGGTTTACAAGGTGAGCTCTCATAAGTCCCTGAAGAGAGGAAGACTTTTCCCTGTCTTTTGTATTTATTAACAACAAAACAAAAATATTTTCAGATCTAAATCCAGCAAATAAAGATACCCTATTTTTTTTTGTTTCTTTGCAAAGGGTTTTGAACCTCAGTATCCCATTCAACTTGTTTAGTTTTTGCTTTCTTTTTAACTCATTTCAGGCTGGTGAAAGGTGCCAAACTTCCAGAGCTGGAGATCTCACTCACTGGTTGGTTTTTTTTGTTTGTTTTGGTTTTTTTTTCTTTTTCTTTTTTTTTTAAGACAGAAGCAAGAGAAAAGTCCCATGCTGCAGCTGAAGACCCCCAACTGACTGGACATCTCACATACTTTTGAAAAGTTTACTTTTACAGCTAACTTCTACCTTACTATCTTAGTGAGGTAGTAAGCCTGTTCACCTAGGCTAGTAAGACCTTCCTTCTTCCCAGACTACCAAGCAGCACCTTCTACTCCCTCTCCAATGTTTCTAAGTAGAGTGAGACCAAAAGGGGTGACCCAGAGGTTAAGAACTGGGTATCCTTTAGCAGGGCACTGAGCTATGTGGCATCCCACAAATTTTTCTTTCTTTCTGATTTTTTTTCTCTTTTTCTTCCTTAAATCCTTAACTTGTGTATATTCTTTTGTCTGAAGTGATGCTGTAGCAACTGCTAATTGCCCAGTGGCATTTTTGCTGTAGATGTGCTCTAGATCAGCCGCATTTCAGCCTGGAAAGGGGGGTAGGGGGCATGTTTATATACTTGTGGGTGGGAAAATGCAGTAGACAGCATATTCTGTTCCAGGCTAGCTGTACAGTTCATCTCCAGATCCCAGGTTCCCCCATTAAAACCTACCCCCTGCCCCAGGGAACAGCCTGGCAAGCTCTTCTGACCCAACAGCACTGGCAGCTGTTTGGCAGCTTCTGAAGTGGATCCAATCTGGTATGAGTTTGCTACACTTTCATTTTGTCTACAACTTCCAAACAAATAACTGAGTCCAGAATCCCAAGCTGTGTTTTGCAATGGAAATGCTTCAATGTCTGGGAATTACTTCTGCTGCAGGGAAGATATAGTACACTGTTAACTGTTTAAAGGGTCAGTGAAGATGGTAAGGGAGTCCCACATTTATGGGCCAAACACTTGCTTTCAGGGCTTCCTAATGAATCCCATGTGGTTAGGGAACCTGGTGAAACTGAGGGAGCCTGGACATATCTGTCTCTGAGTCAGTGCCCTCAGAATTCTTGGACCAGCATTTTTCTGTTAATTTCCCCATCTCTTCCATGAATCTTCTTTTACTATCAGATGTCTTAACTGGAAACACTATACCTTTACTGTTCAGCACAGTTTCACTGTGTAACTGTGAGTCCCATTCCACAGCCTTGTGGACGAGCAACACAAATTGGGAGTTATCTTGCTTTTCAGACAGGCATAATTTACCACCTTTAACACCACTGGACTTGATGTGAGGAGCAGCAGAAAGGACAACTCAGCAGTGTTCAAGACTCTATTGCTTAGTGATGTACACAGATGTCTTTCTGTACCTGACATTCCTGTATAATCAAAGGCAAGAGAGTAAACCAAATAACAGCTGATGCAAACCTTCACTTAAAGCTGGAAAACAGTGGGGAAAGTATGGCTGTAGGAAGGCCAGGTTTTCATTCTTGTTTGTGCAGTGCTTGAGAGAAGAAAAATTAGGAGAGAAGAAATTATTTTCTTCCATCCAGTGGTCTCTAGAGCTTTTGATTCCCTTTGCAATAGCCTCAGAGCATCTGCATGATTGGACTTCATGGATTACCTGGATTATATTACAATGTATATGTGAATGGACGGTCTCAAAATTTTTCCAAGCAAATATGGTTGCCTTATTTTACAGCTGGATTATGGGAACAGGAAAAGACTGGGCATCCTGCCCCAATCCACATAAGAAAACAGCAGTAATACCAGGCATGGAATCCCTGCCTTTGCTTTATTCCCACTATTGCTCCTCCAGTCCCATCCCTCCTTAATTAAAAGAAAGGTTAAATATTTTTTTTGCAACTTCTCTTTAGAATTTCTTCTACTTCCCCATGAGAAATCCTAACTGGATAGTTAAAAACCAAATCCATCAAGATTTCTGCTTTATTAAATTACATATGTCTTGATCACAGAGATAATAACAGTTCATTTCATCTCTCATTCCTTCCTTATATTACTCCAGCGCAGCAACAGAGGGGCTGATCCAAAGTCACATAATTCCCTGAGGAAGGCATGTCAGTTCGGGGGGTATGTATCTTTAAACCAAAATTTGCCCAAATACAGAAGGATGACGGATCAGCTCAGTGCAGCATCTTTACTCTTCCTGCCAGACTAAGTTTTATTCAACTTTCCAGCTGCTCTGACTCAGGTCAATGATTTGCCAAAGGTCAAAAGCTGAGTCAGGAGCTTGGAAAACCCACAATACTGCTGGCTCCCAGCTCAGCTTAGACCATACAAGCCCTCTAGGTCAAACCCCTCCTCACTTCCATCAATCTCCCCTATCCCAGAGCAAACCACTTTCTTCTTGGAAGAGGTAATAACCCTTCCAAGCCCCTAACTGAGCAGAAAAGGCACAGCTGCACTGGAACACACCTGTACTTTTTCTAGCCAAGTACCTTGCAAGTATCTTGAGAGTGGCTGATGTCAGGTAAATTCAGAAGAAAAAAAATTATCTTAAGCAGCTCATTTGCAAGACACCTAATCCCTTAGGCATAACCAGCTTGATTCCCCTTTCATTCACAGCTCACCCCAGAGCCCTGCCCTACCCCAAGCTACGTACAGCCCCCAGAAATTCCTTCTGGCTCAGAATCGCAACACTTCTCTGATGACAACACTGGCAGGCAGAGGCTTGGGTCATATTTACCTCCTTTTTTGGGCTTACCCCTCTCCCTCCATCCTTGCTGCAGCTCTGCCCTGATCGCAGTGCAGGGCATCCTGCAGCTCCATCACAGTTCTGGCCTAAGCTGCAATCCCAGCTGGTGGTGGGATGGCACTGGCTCACAGCCCAAGGACTGACAGAATTTGGATGGGACTCATCTGACATGGTGCTGACAGCCCCATCTCAATTAATCACATTAAGCATTCTCGACAGCCCATTGGGATGTAATCAGTGGAGTCAGTAGAGACATGGGTATGGATCACCACATCCAAAAGTAACTGCACTCATACAGATGAATTGTATACGAAAATGCCCATTTCTCCTCCCTAAATGTGACTGGAGAGACTAGTTCAGACAGCAACCTCTACATCACAGACAGTTAACTAAAGTTGGTTAAGTCCTTTATTGCATCCAACTGAACCAAGGGATGGGCAGATTTTTTCCCATGCAAAATCCTCTTCTTCCTCCAGTTTTTCTGCATTCACCTCTTTGTTGCATCAGAACAATGAAGACTCCAAGATTTTCTCTATCTCATGCTGTCTGGGAGAGCTCAGTCAACACTTACCTATTTCTAACTCTCATCTTACAGCCACTGCCATATTTGTTCACAGAACAACTACCATTTCATCTTAATTTTCTTCACTTAGAAGACTGTTATTCCAGAACCTGTGTAAGCCATCTCAAGTGCAGAGGTGGGACCACCCCTTTTAGCAGCAGACTTGACATTAGATTGGGTTGTCCCAGACACAAACCCCACCTAAGTAACCTAGGGTTCACTCAGAGTTTCTCTGAAACCCTTGGTAGAAGGAGGCAGAAGAACTTACAGAAGCTGCAGCCAAGCTCAGGGGGTATGTCATGGTGATTATTCAGCAGGACACAACAGGACATCAGGAGTCCTTGCTCCCAGATAGCTATCGTTTGATTTTGAAACAACATTTTGATAGGGGAGCATGACATAAAACAGAGGAAAAAGGACGGAAAGCAAACAACCCACATTGCAAAATTTGTTGGGTCTATATTTTGCCAAGTCATTGGAGAATGATTTGGTTTGGACTTGGTTTGGGCACATTTGGACCCATGAATGACTGTCTGGTGGCTTTTCAAAGTCTTTGAGATGATCAGACCAGAGGGTGGTGCCTCTCAAGCAAAGAATTTCATAAAGGAAGATCTGAACACTAGTTAGCTGTTATAGCATATTCAAAATGATATCTTTCCTACTTTTACGTTTGCTTTCCCCACAGAGCTCTCAGAATATCTGACAAAGTTAATCATGAACATTAGTGTCAGGGAAGAATCTCAGTGGGGAAACTGAGACACAGGCTTACCGGGGTATGCTCTATCCTGCAGGTTGGTGTCAGAGCTGGGAAGAGACTCCAGTTCCTCCCACCTTTGTGGGTAGTGATAGCCAGTATTTCCTCAGATTTTCCTCCATGGCATGCCTCCAAATGGAGTCCTCATAGCAAAACTGGACTTATATCCCAAAATAAGTGCCAATACCCTCAATGGAGTCTATAATTATTCTCTTTGCTGCCTGGCTGCCCTCTCCCCTGCCTTCCCTCCAGGCCTGGACACCTGTGTTGTACCGTGATTGCCTCCTCATTTATGGCAAAGAAGTCTGGATTCTCCTACTGTATATTTTTAGGACATTTTGAAAAAATCTGTTTTCTTTTTTCCCTCTTTTTTGCCTTGGTGTGTGTGTTTTAATCGGATCCACTGCCGTTCTCCTGCTTGCTAATGCTTTTCTTTGGGGAAGCACAAGTTTTTAACAGCCCTGCAAATACTCACTCCTCTTTGCCAAGCCAAGTCCATTTCTGGGGGATAACCTGGCTCTGACCTACTTGTCAGTTATACAACAAATGCTCTGTTTTCAGATCAGTCTACTACTGTTCAAATCCATGCCACTCAGCAATCATTTGTACACCTGCAGGAGAGAGGAGGAAAGTCACACTTGGCAGCTGGTCTCTTCAGGCAGGCTAGGTGCTTCCCCTGAGGGAAATCGCCAACCCTTCCCAACAGCACCAACATTCAGAGATGCCTCTTGTTGGTGCTCAGCTCTCCTTTCGTAACACCCTGCAATGCCTTTTCTGCAGCAACTCAAGCCTGAAGCTAGGCACCGGTGTGGAGGATTTCATCCTTTTCAGTTTCTCTCTGGTACCATTTGCTTCGAGGAACATTCCTGTGGTTCCTGTCAGGCTCCTTTCCAGGGGAAAAGATTCAGGTGGCTTTGTTCCCTTTGTCTTTGCCAAACGTTTACATTCCTGCTGACGCCGCAGGATAGCAGTGTCACAGGCGGGAGTACTGGCAGGAGAGCCTGGCCTCTGCTCCCTGGCTGTAGTTACATGGCACAGGGCATGGAGCAACTGAGAACAGACCAACTCGCGTGGCTTCCGCTAGGAGAACCAGCAAGCACATTTTATACTGATGACTGCATGCTAATTAGCAACACTGCCCAGCCCAAAGGTAGAGGATTCTTTGACTCATTAACAATGGTAGTGATTAACTAAATTCCCCATCTGTCTTCTTGTGAGAGGTTTGGGATCTTTCCTTCACTGCAGATTGCACTGAAGACACTCGAGGACAAATTTGGTGGCTCTGACCATATTGATCTGAGAAAGGGTTGCTGGAGAAGTACATGCAGCACTTTCCACCTTGCGCTTCTCAGGAAAAAGGATATATGTGCTCAGCAGGTCTCCCTTAGATAACTTAACGTTCTTGGGAACAGAAAGGCAAAATTCTGTCCAGATTCCCTAGTACCAAGATGTTTTCCATCTGGGGAGCTACGATGACTTTGCATTTTGCAGCTTGGTAACAGAGGTCCAAGCTGGACATCTTTGAAGTTTCAGTAGCAGGTTTGATGGTCTCATCCAGACTTCTGAACTAACCCACTGCCACAAGTATGGTGATTTAAGGCACAGTAGGGTGGGAGATAGCAAGCCAGAAAAAAAAAAATAAAAATCACAGGTTATACGTGTGATCAGGAGCCTCAGGAGCTTTCTATCCATTGCAAGCAGGTCTTCAAGGAGCACTTCCAGGCCTCCAAAACCTTGCCTTGCCTGTCAGGTCAAGAAAAAGTAGTTGCTATGACACCGCAAACCATATTTCTCAGGCTGAGATGTGCCAGAATTTCAAACAGATGTGGCAGTGCAAACAAGAAGCCCCCTTGGAAGCATGCCAGGAGGCTCAGACAATGCAACAGCATCCAAACATGGTTAGAAGCCATTCAGAGCCAGCCCAGTAATAATGGCCCGTACATGTACTTTCTGGCCTGCCTTGCAGCCAAGCCCAGAGCAACTCAGCAAACAGTGGTACTGGAAAGCTTTGAAAGAAAGTTGCTGAGTCGGGAACTCTGCTGAAATAGCACCTGCCTTTCTTTTTTTAAATTTGCCTTCTTTTCTTTCTCTCTCTCTGTTCTTTTTCTTTTAGGGCCACGTTTATAGCTTTTTTGCTGCTTGGAAAAGCTAACCCCAGGCCTGTTTGGCATTTGCTCTTGGCCTGAGCCTTCACATGATGATCCTCTGTAAATAGGCTAATGTTGGTTTCATTTCCACTCTGAAAGCAAGAAGGGATCCTTCTGTTTCACTAATCCTTTCTTCTCTGGCTGTAATGGAGAGGGCTGGAGCGGGGCAGGAGGGGGGTTTTGGCTGGAAACACCACCAGCCAGATTGGAGAGGTTCTGCGGGAACAGGTTGACTTTGTCAAACCATTTGCCTGAAAGCAAGGTTTCCCAGGGAAATGTGCCAGCTCATCTTTCACGTCAAAAGGTCAGAAACCCACTTCCAGCAAATTTGGACATTTTGAGGTTTCACTCAGAGGTGGAATGAATTATTTTTATTAGAAGTGGGTTTTTCAAAGAGAGGGAATATCTCTCCTTAGACTAACTAGGCAAGTTGGAAAAACAGATACACTTTCAGGTTCACTGGGCCTTCTTCAGGTCTGAAACCGGAGTGCACCATTTTCAGCTTCACACAGGTGGAAAACACTTGTTCTTGGTTTAATGTCTCCATGTCAGCTATTTAGACAATTTGAGGAAAGAGTACTCAGCCTCTGGGGGAGCGAGGGGAAGAGATATCAGCAAAGAGGGAAGGGTCAAGGTAATAGTGTGAGACAGAGAGAGGTACAGGTAGCTGAAGCCGTGTGTCTCTGTTGAATCCATACTTTTTATTTCCGTTTTGAATATCCAATTTATTTTGCATTTTTTTAATTATTCTTTTGCTCTTGCAGCAATTCTTGAACATTCCCGGGTGCAGGAATCCTGGGCTTTAGCTCCTGTTGCACACTGGGATTAAAGAATAACAAGTCTGCTGCTCTGGGAGAAGGCAGGAAAATGCTGGCATAAGAACAGACAGCAGAGAGTACTTTTTCTCCTTTGTCTGAAGGCTAGGGAAGCCTGTGTGACCCCCGCAAGAGGTGTTAAAGCAACTAGAGCTATCCTCAGTTTTATTCCAGCTGCAGTTTGCTATCAGTTGTTGCATTAGGCTGAACTAGATGATACATGGAAGTCTCCTGACCCTGACTGTTCTCCATCCCCAGCCCTTGTCTTACCTTCTATGGGAGCCTGGTAGCACAGCAAGGATGTCAAAACATCACTTGAGCAACTTATGTGACAAAGTGAAAAACAACTGTTCACTTGGATGGCTTAGTTCTGTTACTGGTGGTGCACAGAGGAAAAGGGCATTTGTATTTGAGTACAGGAGGAGCTGAATTCCTGGGGAGAGCAGGCAAAGAAAGACCCTCTTTGCTGTCATGCATTTGGGTCCCCAGGCAATTGTGGACACTGAGGTCCCTCCTGAATTCCCATGAGTAGATGGGCTAATGCAATAGCTAAATCTCTGCTTATTTTATTGGAAGAGAATTCATGAGAAAAAATCATGGATTACAGACTTGTTCTCTGCATTTTTGCAGGTGTTGGGCAGCTGAGGACATGACAAAGGAGGAAGGAATGGTGCATGGTTGTGGGAGACCAGCTCCCAAACAGGAGGGTCAGTCTGGGGAAGCTCAGAGGAGCTGCTTGAAAACATAGTGGTATTTTTTCACATTACGTGCACTTTCCATGAGAAGGTCCTTTGCCACTGAATGCTGAAGATGCCAGAAGCAGGAAAGAGGAGGATTTGCTGAGGATGGTGCCTATTAAATGCAGCGGTCTACACGGCAGCCTTCTCAGCAAGTCCTTTAAGGAACTGATTAATAGGTGTTGGGAGGTCCCAGCTAGACAATGGATAGTTCTGTAACTTTCATTCTTATGTTCTTTCCCCAGGCAATTTGCCACTGACAACAGTAGAAGAGCCTGCTTAGCTGGGTGGACGATTAGTCTGATATTTCAGAGGACATTTGACAAAATGCTTGGGAACTGGAATGCCACCGGCACAGGCAAAGGGAGAAGAAAAATGGCTGCCAGTGGGTTGTATTCAGCCAAGGCGATACCTTTCTGCAGTGCATCTGGACCCTTTCAGGAACAAAATCATCAAAATGAGAACAAAAACATTGGAGAAACTCAAGCTAGACCCATACAGTGCTGTCTGACCCTGGTGAGCTCACACAGCAGAGAGATTTCACCAGCGAGAACAGGAGACAGTGAGTGACAGGTATCACAAAGAGCAGTCCGAAATTCTCTCCTAGGGAATAAATATCATGTTTACCAGTGCTGTCAGCACCCAATGCCCAGCTCTGTGCACCTGCCTTCCTCCTGAATTTGATTCCAGTTCCTCTCTGTTTCTTTAGCTGAGCAAGGTAGGAAGGGCGTAATTTATTTTATTTATTTATTTATCTATTTCTTCTACTTACTGCATGTAAATCAATTCCTCCTTTGCTGTCCTGGCAGGGTTTCAGTGAGCAGGAGGATGCGTGGGAGACGAGGCTCCTGAATGGTTGCACACAACAACTCCCTGCCTCCTTCCTGGCACGGAAAAATGGTTTCCCAGCACTGCGTTTCCATATTGCTCTGCTGGAAGAAACAGAGCCAGGCATGCTCTCTCTGGGCCTGATCTTATCTAAAAAACGCTCCCATCGCTATATTGCGTAGGTATGGGATGGCTGTGGAGAACCCTATTTTGGCAGTCTTTAACAAGCTGTATGGAAGGTCTGATTTTCACATACCCTGCAGCACGTTTTGTCTTCTTTACATCTCAACTACTTTTTCTCTCTTTGATCTAAGAGAGACAGTTTCCTCCTTTATTCCCTTGTTAGGTTTCAGGCCCTGGAGGATTTATGATCATTGAGTCATGATCATACAGAATCTGATTCAAAGTCAGAGAGCCCTCTTCTTCTATCTGCCCTCTCCGAGAAATGAGTTTCCAACCTGAAGCTGACCCAGGAGAGAGAGAGGAAAAGTGACACAATCAGTATCAGGACAGAATCTGAAAAGGTCTAGCAGGGAAGAAGATAATTTTTGTGAGAATAACCTATTGGCATCTAACCCCAGCAGGGAATTAGTCACCAGAGACTCATGGTGGACCAGAGCCACAGAGTCTGGACTCAGAGCTGGATCAGAACTCACCTCTCCATTCACCAAAGTGAAACCACAGATATTTCTAAATCTGGGGTCCCACTGGCAATGAGCCTGAGTCAATTTTGCAGTAGCATTCAACCTGGGAAAACTTTTTCTAAAAATCATATACTTCTTCCTTTGAGATCAAGCAATTAGGACGTCAGTTAAAACGGATTTACCCTGCTCTCTTTTGTCTCCTCATGGCAACAGGCAGGTGCCAACAGTGTCACTTAGGAAAGCCAGCAGTCTGGGAGAGACAGAATAGTGGAAAGAAGCTGCCTGAGATACATGTCCTTTGTATGTGTGCTCCTTTTGTCCTTTCCTTCATCCAGGTTTCTTCTTTCCTTCTGCCACTGCATGCCTTCCTCACCCTCAAACTACATCACTGACCCTACCACTGGCTTAGTGGCCTGGAGAGGAACCCATGGGGCACACATCAGCAGGGCTTTCTGATCAGCTGGCAACAGTATGGTAGGATTTTCCCCAGATCCTTCTATACACTGCTCTAGAGCAGCTAAGCAAAAGACCAGAGCTGTAGGCATCCAGCAAAGCAGTGCTGGCACAGCCAGGCAATCACCGGTCATTTCTGAATAAAGGTCTTGCGGCTTAGCTGAGGCAATGACAGGTTTCAGCCATGATCCTGCCCCTTCCTAGCAAACCTACCTTCTGAACAGCAAATTGGCAGACACACCAGGTTGGCTGGACCCCAGGCCTTCCTGGATCCCTTCCCTGACTTCTCATCATGCATGTTTTAAATTACGGTTTAAATCAAAGATGTCAGTGATTCAGGCCAAAGGGTTTTGCTGAGAGGTAATCTCATACTTTTTCTCTGGCATCCTTCCTTGTGCTGATCCCAGCACTGAAGGCTTGGGGATCATGATGGGGCTGGAGGGGCTGCCTTTCCATACTGCACAGAGCATGGCCTACTTCTTTGGAGGACCAGAATATTTCACCTAACATTTCCTGCTATAGGAAGGACATGGGACAAAAATTACATGCCAGATCTCTCCTGGTTTTTGACACGTTGCAAGTTGTAGGCTTTAGGTTTGTTTGTTTGTTTGTTCTTTTGCAGAAGAGCCACATTTGTTCCAAGGGCTTGGGAAGAGTTCAGGGTGGGTGTATACAATGGTGTGAATGCTGTATGGACCGTTACGAGAGCAAATTTACTTTTGCAGGGTTTGGCTTCAGTGACCTGACTGCTCTGGTGTTCCTCTCCCTGGGTACGAGGTCACCTCCTGCTGATGTGGGATGCACCCACGCCCCACCAGCG
Organism: Pandion haliaetus; assembly: GCA_013401275.1. Classification (NCBI taxonomy): domain Eukaryota; kingdom Metazoa; phylum Chordata; class Aves; order Accipitriformes; family Pandionidae; genus Pandion; species Pandion haliaetus. The sequence continues at coordinate 112,418 of VYZV01020583.1, forward strand.
GTCTCGATGTGAGCTGAAGGATACTTTCAGAGTCAGTGCAGACTAAAAGAAATGTTTTAAAAAACTGCCCAGCTTCTCTAAACTTCGAGTATAGGAGCTGAAAATGAGGGAGAAGGAATCTAATATCTGCTGCCAAACTCTGCAGGAGAGGGGAAACTCTTCTTTAAGTATAGTGGATATTAATGTATATTCCCTCCCCTATGACAGCATACCCCACTAGGGACACTACCTATACCATTGGTGATATTTGAATGCAGAGGAATAGCATGTTATAGCCTCTCATGTTTTGGAAGGTGTTTCAATAATTATCTGCAGTACTGAATTCCCTAGGTTGGATAGAAAGGGAAATGCATTTCCTTCCCTGTCACCTTTAATTGCATTACACCTCCCCCTCATTTCTCAGACACAGCAATGCTAGCAAGATGCCTCCAGTGGGATGGCTGGCATGGTGGGTTGGTATTACATCCTGCTCCAGGTCCAAGCAGGGGCTAGCTGAGTAGGAGCTGGGCGGGGGGTAATCAAACTGTACATTTGCCTTTAGTCTGATGGAAAAATTTAAAGTGTCTAAATCAGATACTTGCTTTGACGCATCTCTGCCTCGCCTTCAGTTTTGCCCAAGAAATTCTCTATGGAGGCTTATTTCTTCTTTACCCTCAGCCTGCCCTTCTGTATTTACTTGTCTCTCTCAAGCTCCTCTTGTCTCTCCCTTCTTACATGTCTCTCTATCTCAGCCTCTTCTGTTAAGTTGGAATTTTGCTAGACTTAAGAGGCCTTTTTATAAAAGCCCAATAAAATATGATCATGTCTTTATAAAGTGCACGAACATGAAAAAGTCAAAGCTATAAACACATCTCCAGCTGAAAAAGCTCAGCACACAGACTAATATTCTCAGGCATGACTGAGGCTCCTGGAGTTAGTCTGAGGGGCGTGAACCACTTTTATTTCCACCCCTGGCAGAATCTTCAATCTCAGCACCTCAGTAGCGATCTCTGGATCCCTTCCACAAGGGATATTTCTCCCAGCCCCCAACTTGGCTATAGTGCGGCTCCATTACTCTCCAGACTTCTATTTTCACCAGTCTCTGCCAGGGATTTGTGTCCAGATCAATCTTTTTTTTGCATTTTTTTTTCTGTCCTAAGGCCTGAACATCTGCATCTCATTCTAAGGAGCAAAGAAGTCCCCAGTGGGTGGGATGTCTCCTCATTGTGATCTAACCTACTGTTGTCTTTTGACACCTGATTGTTTCTCTTCCGCTCTCTAAATGCTGAATCCAAATGGACCTAGCCCCGTACTGCCAGTCATGACCTGTTCTTGCACTGTTTTACAGACTGGACAACACAGACGTAAAATTTACCATCCAGCTTTTTAAAAAAAAAAAAAAAAAGAAAATATAAATATGCAAGTATAGTTGTCATTTGGATCCTTAATACTTTTTCCCTAAAAAAAAAAAAATAAATGCTGTCATGCACTTGTCTCATATCTGTTTTCTGTGGTCAGTCAATGCTATCCCTGGCATCCTAGGAACTTTCATGGAAATACTCTGGTGAACATTAACAACACTCTGGTTCTATGAGATTTCTGTGGATAGATACTGTCCAAGGTTTCCTGCAAGTCTGATTTTTAATGACCTCTACTCAGACATGCAGCTAGGACATCAGCAATATTGAAAAACAATCTAGAGATTCTCTCTTTCAGCTAGAATTGCAACAGGAAGGGACATTCACGTCACAGGGATATCTGCCTTTTCTGAATTTCTAAATCAGTTACTGTGACAGCCTGACAAATTATAGGCATTGTCTCAAACATTCATTAAAGAACTTTGGTGGAAAAGATGCCTCTGTAAAAACGCTGAGTTGTGTGAACAGGACAATGTGGCCGGAGAAGAGGGCGTGACAGTTACTCCCATCAAAAATGAAATAACAGCCACCACCACACTCCAACAAAGGTTTAGTAACAAAGCACTACTGGACAGATTACTATTAATTCTATTATGAAGCATTTATCTGTGTAGAAAAGCAGGCATTACCTGTCTAGAGAAATTAATAGACTAAATTAAATTGCAGAGAATTTAATAGATTCTCTGGAATCTATTAAAATTAAGCATTAGATCCAACTTTACATAACTTTTGAAGATTTCAAATTTGGAGCCAGAGAACTAAGCAAAACTAGAGCACCAAGCCCAAACATCTGCCAGTTTGAGAGAAGGCTGGAAAGAGACATGAACCCAGTCATAGATGGCAATCAATCAATTTGATCAATTTGTCCTAGGTAAGGATACATTGTCTCCTTTGCAAAGTTGAATCCCTGTGGTTTGAGAGACCAATTTGAGTTTATCCACTATTTTTCTCACTTAGTCTGCAATGTTTCTGAGATTAGGTTGTTGGTACTTTCTTCCTTTTAGAGCTAAAGCGTCCATGCAAAGCCCTCCTAGCACTTACATGTAAAAGGGAAGAGCCTGTTTTCAGTTTTATGCACAGAAGGAAGCCAGAATGTCAAACCAGTACAAATATGGTGAGAAGACTTTGCTCTTTAGGTCTGACACCTGACTCAAGTACACAAAGATAACAGGGGCGTCTTGTTCCTCTCCAATCTATTTTGTCCTATCAATGTTTCTCAGTTTTCTTGGAATAAGCAATTCTAATATTTGAGAGATGTATAGACTCCCCCTTTAGTCCTTGTCATCTCTACCAGGTTGGCCGCTTAGTGCCAATAGCCAAAGGGCAACATGCTCCATTTTATGTTCTGCTGGAGTATCCATTCCCTGAGAGAAGAGACACGGCCAAGACACAAGCATGGACACTCTGTATAGGCTAGAAGTTTATTTCCAGGGTTCACAGCAATTCAGTCACCTGCATTTGTGATTAACCCCATTGTGAACTCTGTCTGGGAGGAGATCTCTGGAGAAATGTCTTTGTACATGGAGAGTACCAAGGTCTACAGTTTCTGCCTGACACCCTTTTCCCTGGATGACAGGTACCTCCAGTTCCCTGTGCCACCAATCTTTGGACCCGTTTCACATTTCCTCCTCCAACGAAAGAAGTGAACTAATGATATTATAACCAACGAAACTAGCGATGATAACTAATGAAACAGCAGAAATGAAATTTGTGAGGGAGAGCTTCATGTAATGAAGATCTAAGGGTTGATTAGCTCCATAGTCCACAGGTGACCTCAGAGCTTCTGCACCAACTTTTTTGGGGAAACAACAAACTTGGAAACTACATTAGCAGGGGTTAGTCCCTATTTTGAGGCCTCTCCTTTCCCTTCAAAAACATGAACACACCACACCTCTGTACCTTGATGAGTCGAGTTTGTGGATGAGAAGCTCAGTTTTTATTTTGTACCATCTCTGTTTGAAGAGTTCAGCCATGGGCTAACCCCCATGCCCTGTAACATTTCAGAGCAATCAGGGAAGACAGACAGATGGAAACACAGGGGGATAGAGGGAAGCTGATTTATACGCAGCTGAAACACAGCCGTGGGGCTGCTGCCAAGCCATATAGATGTGGTGGCAACACAAACAGAGACACGCAGAACAGCCTGTGCAAATATAAACACTGCCACACGTGATGAGGGTTCACCAAGTTCATGCAAACACCAGGGAAGGAAAAGAAAAAAGAGACTTAACTGGGGAGGCAAGTGTAAAGATTATGTCAGGCACAGGAGCTTTGTTAAACAAGAAAACAAAAAGAAAGTGCCTCTTCTCTTGTTCTGCCGAAAAGCATGCTTAGATAACAGGAATTTGCAACAGATTTTTAAGGGGACAAGCCCATCTTCTTGTGTCATCAGGAGATATTCTTAACATTCCTGTGCATTCATTAAATCATATGTCTTAGATCGATCATTATGTTTGTTTATCTGTCAATTCAGGATTGTTTCCAAATGTAGAAGGCCCATTATGGAAAGCTGGCCTGGCACGGGCCACTCCAGTGAACCAGCATTTCTTCTCTAGCTTTCCCACGTGAATCTACAACAAGTTCAGCAGAGACTAGAAGTCATCATCCTGCTAGAAGAGGCTTGCATGGAACGAATTTGTGGAGCTGTGTATAGACCCTAGAGGTTACGAATTGCAGGGTAGAAACCACTGAAGTAATTATTGCTGACTGCCATCTTAGGACAGAAGGGACATGGAAACTAAACACTCAGCCATAGCTGAGGACATGTCCTCCACCACCACGAAGTCCTACTGGCCGCAGATGTAATAACAAACCATATTCTTGCTTTGGAGTATCATGTTGCAGAGATGCCAGTGCAGCATTTTTTACTAGCACCAAACTGCAGAAAATATTGTATTCCAGATAGTTTGTTTTCCAGGATGGTATGCTTTTCTTTCACAGAAAAAGCAATCCCAGCATTTCTTCTATTGCACATACCCCCTGTATTCACATCCTGGTGTGCCTCCAATGTCTGCCTCTTTGCTGCCATCCTTTGGCAGCCTCCAGACAGAAAAAGGGAAGAGAGTCACTGACTGCCATCTGTGAAACCTTCAAATACCCCCATCAAAAGCTAAGCACTCAACAAACAAAGCTGTGGTGTCTTACCAAGGGCCCACAGGGACACCGCAATTTCCTTTGGGTTGAGAGATTAGATGGTTAGAGCGCAGGACTGTAAGCCAGAAGGCTCCCATCCAAGCCCAGCCACTGACTCAAAGTCCATAACCACCTACAGGCCTATGCCAAATACAGCTGTAAGCAGAAAGTTATATCCATGAGACTGATGAGACACAGTGTCCTCTTGTTTATTGCTGTCCATAATATTGGCCTGAGCAGGCCACATTGGTTAGTTGAAATTGAATGAGATATCCTTGAACAACAGGCCTTGCCATTTCAATACCCTTAGCTATAGAGACGCTCTTGGCTATTGGCATGTCCTCTGTCTACCTGCAGAAGTCAGCTCCACAGATGCTGAGAATATTCCAGCCTTTTACTTCTCCAGTCTTTTATTTCTCCAGCCTCACCTTTTTCACGGAGTGGCTCTCCCCTGCAGAAAAAGGGGGATGAGACTAGGAAGCTGAAGTTCCACTGATTTTGTATTCTGTGGTTTCTTGTTTCTATGGAATTTTGTTATCCATACGGGGTTAGTTGGATACTCATCATTTGCATTCTCTATTCCAGCTGGATGAGGCTGTGCTGGAATCTCTCATGTACTAATCAACCTGCCTGCAATAATAAATAAATACATGCTGTTTCAAGATCTCAGTCTATGACAGTGATTTCCTTCAGACTCTTACTTTCTTGATGATTCTTTCCTTTTTCTTCAGTGTCTTACTTAATCTTTCCAAGTCTTTCCCAACTGTTGTTACCTCATCTACTAGATGACTGTGACTTTTGCTCTCCATACAGATTGAGAAATGAAAATGAAGTGACTATTGCTTTTGCATCGTATTTTTGATAAGGATATGGAGTCAACTCTAAAATATAGCAGCATGAAAGTAATTTGTCTTTTCAGAAATGCATCAGAATGTCTCCACATCTGTTTACATTCTCCAGTTCTACATCTCATCTCCACAGGGACTGAGCAACTCTGATTGGTCTTGCATTGAAGTCTGGATATTTGTTCTGACTCCTTGTGAAGGCTGTACAACCCAAAGCACAGTCCTTTTGGATATATCCCCATTCCAGAAGGATCACATTTCACTTTTTTTTGCATTTATAAAGTGCTGTCAGTAGTGTGAAGAAGGTTCAGTTGACAGCCCTGGAAATGGAAGTCCTCTGTTTAGCCGTAGTAGATGCAATACAAGTTTCACCACTCCACCCACTGGCAACAAGACCTCAGCTTGGAACCCCAGCAAAAAGAAGAACAAATAAAGTTCACTCTCCATGACCAAAAGTTAGCTCTTCTGCTGTTGCAATTAATAAAAGTGGCAGTTTTGAAGAAAAGGCAGATCCGGGCAAGTCTTGTGTACCCTCTTTGGATTAGATACCATCTGTTCTTCCTCTTCCATTAAAAACTGATTCCAAACATTCACATTTCACCAACTTTACTTAGTTCCAGCCAGGAACCCTGCTAGCAATGATTCAGACTTGCTCCCAAACCAATCACCAGCATCAACCTCAGTTCATGTAGTACTTTGAAGATCTGGAAGGCCGATAAGAATCTGTATTTCTCTTGGTTGCCCTGCGCACACCACCCAGGTCTAGCCATTCTCCAGCTCAGCTGGAAAGCATGGCCAAGCCAAGACTGCTATGATGGGCAGATGAGAGGGCCAGCAGTGAGTCCAACAGCAATCATGGCTTCAAATTAATAAAATATTTTTTAAAAGTTAAAAAATAAATTATGAAAGAGGATCAACTTCTATTTAAAACTTTTTTTGCATTTTCAGACAACCCCTTTCATATTTTGTTCCCACATCCTTTAAAGGAGCCCGCTACGAACATCTACAAAGTTATGATGTTATCTTCTTTGAAATCCATCTTTAAAACTTCCCTTCTTTATAACATGGAAGGCAGTCTTGGCATTTGTTAGAACTCCGATATCCTGAGGCACCTGATCGTTATGTTTCATTGCTCTCATTGTTCAGTATCTGTGTATACATTTTTCTGTCCCCTCTCTTACAGAGGGCAATCTTTTTGCTTATACAGTTTATCGAATAATCTAGTGTTGGCTTATGAATGAACTTCATGAACACCAGTAAGTATAAATAAACCCCATTCATAACATGCATTTTAAATGTGATGCATTTATCCTCTTCCTCACTTTCAAAGACAGAAAATCTGTTCTGTGGAAAAGCTGATGTTGGCAAAATGTTCTTTAAAGAATAAGATGGGGAAGAGCAGGCTGGGAAACAGTTACAAATGATTCCTTCTTTCCTGGAAATGGCCTTTAAAAGGCACTAGTGTTGGCACTGGAGCTACAGTTCAATAAAGGACACCTTTGATTGCCCACATCATCTCTCTTTTTAGTAGAGTTGTGTCACACAGATGAAGCGTGAGAGAAAATAAAATCTGAAGGGGGACTCTGAACTGTCTTCCTACTGTATAACTTCAGGCCAGTTCTGTCCAGACTAATTAAAACCCATTGGATCTACATAAGTCTCCTACCCAGAATAATTGTTTCAGTAATGAGAAAAGCGTGAGGACTGTTGTGTGGTATTTACAGCTGTCAGTGATTTCATGAGCTGTTGTAAACATCCCTGCCACTTAAAGATCATGAAGCATGTTGAAAATATATTGACCGTATACTGTCACGGTCAGTGCCTTTTTAGTAGAAACAAAAATGTATTTAAGACCCCATGGCTGACTGTGATGGATTGGTTTCTATCATAAAAACTGAAATGCTTTAATGATAACATGCTTTATGAGTCTAGCTGTTAGCCGTGGGGGTGTCATCACACTGTAACCTTCCAATTCTTTCCCTCTGGGATGAATCGAAGGTAGCCACTAATTTATTACAAAGACAGGTGCTGGAGAGAAGCAGGAAAGAAGAAAGTAAGGAGTAAAGAAAGAAAGAGTGAGAGAGAAAGAGAGAAACAAAGCAAGGAAGAAAGAGCAAGAGAAAGCAAGCAAGAAAGATGGAGAGACTAACAAACATAACCACAAGATGGAATTTGCCTGGGCTGCAATTTGTTTGCATGCCAGATGTCTGTATGGTTCAGGCTGACAGTATTGCAGGGGGTGGGAAGTTCAGCACTGCCCAAAGCCAAAAAGAAGAGAAATTAAAAAAAAAAAAAAATTACTTTGCTGTTTATTTCTTTCACCAGTAAAAATTGGGTCCCTCCAGTTATGTGGTTGATCATACCATGCACTAATGCTTTCCCTTGCAAACATGTGGTTGGAGTCCTCCTCAGGATCTGGCCAGACCAGCTGAAAAAATGGATTTTAATGCAGTAGGCTGAGGGAGTCGTAAAATGCATCTCTCTAATTAGTTTATCAGTTTGAGAGTGAAGGACTTGGGTGAAGAAATGTAATTATGTCAGTTCTGTGATACTTGAACAGGCTTATTTACATTCCTCACCTTGTATGTTTTCCTTTTGCACCCATCTTCCTTTCTTCACCTCTCCCCCTCCCCCTGCCATCCTTGTTTCTTTCTTGCTTCTTGCCAAGTCCATCACATACCTGGGGTCAACCAGACAGTGCTGCAGATGGGTTGATGATACTGCAAAACACTCAATATGAGATGTTTCTGTCTGGCCTACAGATGGGAGACTCATAAACACTTGATACACCCAGTCCCCCATTACTGGTTTAACAGCTTTTCTACTGGAAAGCCAAGAGCTTCCCCAGGCAATGCAAAGAGTTGCCATATGTTCGGAATACTAATAGTCCCTCTAAAAACTCATGTGTTTTCAGGCTAACAGAAGAAGTGAAAATCTTTTCTTCTTGGTATGTTTTTAGTGGTTAAGAAAGGATCCAACTATATGGGCTGTTCTGTGGGTATTGGCAGGCTTTGCCAATTGGATGTGTGCAAGTGTGAATGATGTTTTTTGTCTTAAGTCATACAGATTGATTGCATTTAGAACATTCTGCGTCAGTATCTTCTGTCCCTGATGATACCTCATCACAGCTCCTCAGAGACACCACCACTTAATTTGTCTGAGTCAGAGCACAGTGTTTCTGAGAGCTGCACATATCCCTGTAAAAACTAAGTGGGAAAAAGAGGCTTCTCCATAGCTCCAGAGCTCTACTCCATCCTGCACAGAGCAATGGACCTCTTTGAAGCCAGACTGTCCTGGAGTAGGAGATAATTAGGACTGTCCTTTTTCCCAGTGAGATTCCATGTGTGAGCTTAAGATATCCACATCTGCCGGAAGAGAAAGTCCCAGAAGATTCTTCCATGTATGAGGCCTAAAAGTGTTCAAGTATCCTCTGGAAGAATCAGTCTTCTTTAATTCCTTTGGCTAACCTGAAATAGAGATGGTCAAACAACAATCAGGTGCTGTAAGTAGCAGTCAACGTGATAAAAAACTCCTTTATCTTCTCTATTTTTTCATGAGTGCTAGGAAGTGAACACCCTGCCTTTGTCTGATGGCACCCCAAGGATGGAGGACTTAAGTGAAGACCACATCAGTGTGCAAGGGTGGAGGGCTCCAACATGCATTTAGTAAGAAAAAGCTCATTACCCTTGGTTTTCTGGCTGAGTTACTGCAGAGAAATTGCATTCTTCTTCCTTCTTTCTTTTGTGGTTTGAGATTGACAGAGCATCCTTCTTTCTGCACCAGAAATACTTGAGCAGTGTTGTTCCGTGCCACCTGCTGTCCTAGCTATAGTCATATTTTTTGTATATTATATATGTAAATCCCTAAGGAAACTGTAAAAAGTTCTGCAGACCTTGGTGAAAGCAAACTGGCTTCTCAGTGAGACAGAAATGAGGTGTTCTGAGAAAAGAACACCTCTAAAGGGAAATTCAGAGAGTTGTTCCCCGAGTCTTGTGCCAAATTCCTTTGTAGCCTCAAGGTCTTGGTGGCCAACAGACTACATCACTCTTAGGAAGAAGGCAGAAACATGACTGAAAGTGCTAAAATGCCATTGTGAACACAGCATCACTCCCTGACCTCAGTTTGACTCACCAGCCTTCAGAAAATGTATAACATAAAGAAAAAAGATCTAGAAGAGAAACAAGGAAAGATTTCTATATAGAAAATACTTAGAAAAGAGCCCTCTGATGTAGATCATTAACAAATAAAATACAAGAGAGGAATATAAAACTATGACTGAAACATGGCAGTTCCTAATGCCCTCATCATACTCCTGGAATGTGGGACTATCACCTCTTTCTGAAGTACATGCCTAGTTTGAAATATGGGAGCTGTTCCTGTAATATCTTCATGGGAACCCCTTGGATTACTCATAAGGTTTAAATTTTGGCACCTGTCTCAGGATGTTGCTGAGTCAATGCTCCAGTTTGAAGAATAGCCAGTGGACAAGACTGCCCCATTCACTGCAGTGGGACTCTGTGGACACTGAAGCAGCAGTTGTGATATCCAGTCCCAGATCAGCAACTGACTCATCCTACCTTCATTCTTAGAGCCTTAGTTTCTTCATACCAGAGACTGTTCTTCCTTCAGATGAATTCATTCTCTATGACATTGGCTCCAGCCTGTTTACCCTGGGGGTGACTCTCTCTGTCCTTCCCTGAAGAGCATTTTAGACCCATGAGTGAAGTTCTATCTAACCATGCTACCTTAAGCAAACTAATAGCCCTTAGTTGCTCCAGACATCACTAGTGTGAGGAATATTTCCACAAAGAAAATGGGGATTTGTATTCAGAAGAGCCTGATACATGGTGTAGAAGTTATACAAAGGTTGTTTGTGGTGGGATCTTTGTATATGCAAGCTGCCTTTAGATTCTCAGTTTCACAAAAGGCTCTGTCATCTCAAAAAAAATACCAAGACCTTTACATTAAAACCAGAATTCTTGGAAATCTGTTTCTTCTTCTGTTAGTTGCAAAGGAAAGAAGAAAATAGTCCACATTGGTAATTCTTTTGCCTACAATACAGCACAAAGACTTTGGGGTCCTCTGAAGTCTTGTCAAGTAATTCTTTCTGTTACTCACATGGTGAAAACTTTTGTATCTTCTTAAATGTGGTGCAGGAGAATATTTATGTAATGAATCAGATGAAGAAGGATGGAAGGACTCATTCTTATCTACACTGATATTCATCCCCTCAACTTTAGCCATTTGTAAATTAGGTGCCTAAATTAAGTAGCTGTCTAGATTATTCAGTTAACGAAGAAAAGTAGGCATTTCTAACGAGGAATACCCTCCACCTCTGGGACAAGCTGGGGTAAATATTCCTTAGAGATACACATCTTCCTCCATTGTCTAAACTGGGATCTATACAGCTTGCTGTGGCAAATACCTAAATACTAGACATCTTAAAATTAGATTAGTTCAACCCCATCTTGAGACTGGCCTCCTATGTAACATCGACCATACCACTCACTGAATGAATTCCTTCATTATATCCTGTTGCTCTAACCTGCTGGGTCGTTCCCTCTCTGGTAAAGCTGTGCCAGACCCCTATGGGACAGCAGAGTGATTCTGCTGTTCCCTGATGTGATATTCCCCCCCTCACAGCCTATCACTGAATTGGTAGATCTTCTTGTTTCATGCCACCACAACAGCAGTCTTCTCTCCTTTCTATATCTGTCCCTTTTGCTCTTGGTGTGAGTTCTGGGGTCTTTCCCACCCTGTATCACTTCATCTGGTCACAAAGCCACAATCCCACCACAGCCTCAGTTGCCAAATGTGTTGTGTAAGGTTCAGCCTTGTGGGTTTCCTCCGGAGTAAGGAGACAACAAAGATCCTCTGTGGGAGCAGAAACACCATTCTGCTCTCTCAGGGTGCACTAGAAGGGGGCTTTGGCTCTTCATTTCCAAGTGATTACAGAGTTTAACCTTAAGTGGGATTACAGAACAGGAGGAAGATGCTCAGAAATGCCTGAAAGTACTAAAGGAGATCATTTTAGTACTAACTCCCAAGCTAACAGCCAGGCTGTACTGCTAGCAGTATCTTCTAGGCGCCACTCCAATAACCTCACAGATGAGTGGCTCCTGACCCTTCCCTGGGACAGGTCATGCTTCCCACTTTCCAACACCTAAAACCCCTAGCTGTTCTCCCTGTACCTCTGACAATCCCTGCGGTGCCTCTGTATGGCAGTGCCAGGTCCAGTAAATAAGCCAGGGTAAGCTTATTAATTTATGTCTTGCTCCACACCTACCATGGAGCAGGAGGCTCTGGATCAGATGTAGGTGGCTGGACACTGGACATATCTAGTCTGGTGGGAGCAAAATGCCAAGCTGGTCACCCAGCACCATACAGCCTATAGCAGGAAAGCAGGCTTTACTGCACACACTTTGCACGCGAGGAACCAAGGGAGAGCATTTAGCTCTCATGGTTAGTGCAGACACTTCCCCCAATGTGTTTAGGCAATGTTGTTTTGTGGATCAGCAGCTGTGCGTAAACATCTTGTCTTATCATCAAGTAACATTTCTCCCCTCATTCTGTTAATGACAACCAAGAAGGAAGTATTTTGTATTCTCTATGAACACTTATGGCAATTCCAGGAAGGGCGTATTTAGGGTCTGCGGCCCATCCCAGGCAATGTTCAGCTTGAGGCAGCTGCCGAGGAGCTATAAGATTGTATAAGGACATGAGGGCAGCTGAGCTGGGTCTGACCACATGTACATCTAGCCCTGCAGCCTGGGGAAAGTAAGAAAAGGACAACTATATATGCTGTTTCCCCCAGGTCTACCTAAACATGTTTAGTCTGCATATTTATTAATCCCCAGTGAACTTCTTCTTCATGAACTCACCCAGTCTCCTCTGGAAGCTTTTCTCCATCCATGACAACTTCTGGCCATGCATCTGACAGATTGACTACATGCCACAGGAGGAACTGCCTCCTTTTCTGGTTCTGACCCAGCCCCCCGAGCTCCATTTGGTGCCCACCCCATGGGTGCCCACCTCGGTCCCTGTGCATCCTCATGGGTGGCTCTGCACGCCCCCTAAGGTATGGCAGCTGTGACCAGTGAGCAGGGACCTTTGCAGTGAAAGAGTTAAAGCTCAGCTCCTTGGCCATCCTGCTCCAGTGCTCCAGCCCTCCCCCAAAAGCACAGTTAATACTCCACACATGGTCTGTACTAGACAGGTATGCGAGACAAGATAGCGATCAGCTGACGTATTTTGGAGTTACAAACAAGCTGGGAGTGCTGTTCTCCGAGACCTCCTTGTGTGCACCAGGAGAAAAGCCGCTGAGCACAAAGTAAGGAGATAGCTCAGCGTGCCAGAGCATGATGCCTGGTCCTGCTTCTGCTCAGCACGAGTAAGGAGGAAGCAAGAAAGCTTTCTTCAGGCTTTCCTAAATCAAAGTGTATGAATAGCTGAGGTTGGAGGAGAAGTTGCCCCCTGCCAACACACACACACAATTGTTTCTTCCATCTATATCTCCTCAGGGCAACTGAGTTTCTGGATAAGCCCAGTGCTGAGTCACTGAGGTATAAATTCAACCAATATAAAAATCTTCCTCCTTGACAGCAATCCAAAAAAGCACAAATGAGCAGAAGAGATGGAAGAAAAAAAAAGAAGCTAGGAATGTATCAGGGCTGACAGTCCAGAGAAGGTCCTACATGAGGTATCTCGGCACCTTCTCTCTGCAACAGCCTGCCCTGGCAAAATCAGACCCATCCCTTTTCTGACACAACAACAAACCCAAAAGGATTAATGTTCATTCCTGAGAGATGCCAAGCAACCCTCTACTCCTACTTAAATCAGGAGATTTCAGAGAGCTTTGCACCTGGCAGGATGAGGTCTTTTGGGTCTTGGAGGGAAGATCCTGCTTTGTGACTGGAGACGAATGACAGCCATCTGAGCCCTTGTCCCATGCTGTGATGGTGGCAAGGCTGCTGTCTGAGCTGCTCTGGCCAATTTTTACAATGGTGCCATTATCTACCAGCCATCTGGCAGGCGTAGCCTCTATTTTTCCTGCATCCAGCCCTGTGTTGGCAGATGTTAGGTGGAAAGGGAGGCTGGTGGGGGGAGACTGGAGATTTGACATCTTGTCCTTTCTCCCCTCTGCTAACATTCCTTTGGCTTTTAAGTCTGACAAACCAGCAACCAGAGAAAATTGGTATCAGATAAGTTTTTTGCAAGGACACGGGGTCACGTGTTTTTCATCCATTTCTTTTAAGACTTCAATGGCAACATACAAGCACATTTCCCAGGAGCCAACAAGAAAAGCCTGTTCGGTAAAGCAACTAGGGGGAATTGGGTTTAGTTTTGTTGTTTGTAAGAACGTAGGAATGACGCATCCTCCAAAATATCCTTGAGGGTCACTGGTAATCTTGGTTATTAAAAAACCTCTCATGAGTGTCAAAAGCAATGCAGTGGGTGTAGTGCAGAGGAAAGGCAGAGGGGGGATGAAGGTCTTCAACACATTATTGTCGCACAGGTTTCACATTCAGGCTGCCAACAAGGGCTGAGCTGCTCCACAGGCTTGTTTCCTGGAAGGAAAGAGTGCATCCTCCCCAAATATGGCTTGATTGCCTCAGCTGATGATGCTGTTACTCATTATTTTGAGACCCAGGGATTGAGGTCCCATTGTTCTTGGCACTATATTAACAGAATAAGGATGAGACAAACTCTGGTAACCAAACTCAGCAGCAGAGGGGCTCCCTCGCACCCAGCCCCCCCCCCTCCCAGGTGGTCTCAGCAGAGCTTGCGCTCTTCTGGGGAGACTAGGCTTGAGTGGCCAGCATTTCTCCGAGCAGCTGAGTACTAAAAGCAAAGGCAAAAGGAAAAGCAGGCAGGCAGAGGAGCTGCCCAAGGCACTCCTCTACAAATGGGCTCAGGGGCTTCTGCCAAGGGCAGACTCATCAAGAAGGTTGTCCAAAGACAGCGTGTCTCACTCTCCGAGTTTAACGTGATGCCTTTTGGTCTCTGCAATTCCCCTAGCACCTTTCAAAGGCACATGGATTTGATTTTGGCAGCTGTTCAGTGGGCCACATGTTCAGCTGATCTGGATGATGTGATTGTTTTTGGGAGGACTTTCCAGGAACATTAAAATTGCCTGGAGGATGTGTGTAGCTGGCTGGAGCAGGCTGGTCTGAAAGCAGAAACCCATCCAACTGTGACTAGTTATGGTCCCAGGTGCAGCCTGTTGGTCATATGTGTCTTCAGCAGGGTGTGCCTCCACCTCCAGCCAGGACAGACACCCTGAACACAAACCCACACCAGGAATGGCAGCTGAAAGGAGACATTACAGCCCTGCATGAGGTGTGTGAGTCCTGATTTTGCTCTGTATTATCTGGCAAAAGGGAAGGAAGCGGAGGGAGGCATGAAGGAGCAGCCTGGATCTGAATATCCAGCCTGAGGTTAGGCCTGTAGTAGTATTTTTCAGCTCACCTGCTGTGCCTGTGCGGACAGCAGTACTGAGATGCTGGTCCTGTTATATGTCCATGTTGCTTTCCTCCTCCAGTGGGGCTCGGCTTTTGGACCTATGAAATGAAGGCGGGCTATGTCCCTGGTGCAGCTGTTTCAGAGAGGTGGCACAGAGCACTCACAAGAGCCCAGAGGGAGGAAATGTGAGGATTTTTCTGAGATAGCTGGTGGTGAGAAAAATCAAGTGATGCTCTTTGGAGTGAGATGCAGGGCTCTTTTCCAGCAGAAGGATCTTGAGCCTGAACCTCAGCCCAAGGAGCTATCATGAGTAATGGTCAGGTGTCACAGTGACTACCGGTGTCCAGTGGCACTGAACTCCCTGGTCTGGCAGTAGCAAACTCAGATCAAAGACTGCTCCTTGGAGTGGGGAGTAAAGTAGATAACGAAACAGAGATTTCCACTGTCATGCTTGGCTGATAACATGCCAGAAATAGGTCTCTGTGTTAGAATAGTTTTTCTGTCCTCAGAAAAAAAAGCAGACAGCACTACGCCAGCTTCTCTAGATATTATGGAAAGAATTTTAAAAACCTTACTTTTGACTAGCAAGATTTAAAATGACCAGCAAGTGGAGGATTTCTAAGTGGGGACACCAGAGTAAAATGAGCACAGTTCTTGTCCCGATTGGCTGATCCTTCATCCCAGAGTCAGCCCTTTCTTCAGGAGTCTTCTTCTCAGCCAGCTCCCTTCTGTCCATCTCTTAGCATCCACTATGAATCTGTACAACTGGCCATCTCACAGGAGGGGCACAGACAAACCTTTTGGTGGAGAACTACTGAGCTCACATGGGGGTACCTTTCGCAGGAGTCTTTTGTAATACAAACGTTGTCAGACAAACACTCAAAACTTCCTTGGAGCCTCATCACATTTCTTCCTTATTTGTAATGGGCTTCAGCAAAACTCCTTGTCCATCAAATCCATGTGTCCACGATCATGTAGTAGGAATTCTGGAGTGTGTGTGAAAGCAGTTGCATTTTGTTGTTGGATGTCTTAGCTAAAATGCAAATTAGATGTCACTCTTCAGTAAATTATGTGGTACTAAGATTTACTATGCTTCCTTCTTTTCCCTTGTGCTACAAATAAACACATGGGAAGGATGGCCTCTCCTACACATCTAGAGATGCTGATAGCTCAGTCAGGCAGCAAGATTTGGCTGAGCCTTTCTGTTTATAATAGCTTACAAATCTTGCAACTTAAAAACTACAAACCACACGCACATGCTTCTAAATCACTCAGCTCTGCATGGTTTGGGGAACGCACTAAGCCTAAGCACAGCACAGAAATCCAACAGAAAATTGGGCATCAGATGGGGTATGAAAAGAGGACTGACAGTCTGGGGGCAGTTGGCCCCTGTACAGCTAGAAACCTGTTTGAAATTGCCTCAGGGAGGAGCCATGGCCCATTTCCTTACAAGTCTTTGCTAGAGACATGTCAACTCCCATCTTTGTTTCTATGTGCTGCTTTTGGCACCACCAAAATCCAGGTGCACTTCAAGTTTCAACCCCTAGGTCCTCCTACGATGGGCTGCCACAACTGCACCCAAGAGCACCTGCCTCTTGCACTGAGACCTTCTGATGGGTGTAAATAGTGTTTTATTACTAGCAATTACAGCAAGAGAAAATGAATTACTCATCACAAGTTTGGGTTATGATAAAGCAGCCGATGCTGGGTCTCTCAAGACAATTAATACAGCTCAGCTTGGAGAACAACATGACTGTGAGAGCTAACAGCCAGCTGGAAGGCTGCGAACAGCCTAGTATAATGGCAAAGTCGGCAGTTACTACATTTTCCTAGCTGGTTGTGTATCTCATACTAAAGAGAGGTGACAACCTTTGGTCACTTTATGGGCTTTAATGGCAAACAGTTCTCTCAGCAAGAGAACCCAACCTCCCTCAGCTTTGCATACTCTGCTGTAGTCCCATAAAGCACTCAATTGCACCACAGGCAACTAAACACAGACTGCCTGCCAGCACCTTGGCTGCACAAAGTGGGTGTACCAAAATCAGCACACCAGTGTTTCTGTGCATAACAGGACATTTGTTCCCAGGTTCAGCCACCTCTACAGTTCAGTCCAGCCCTTGAAAAACATGTGAGTGTGGTATTATCACTCAGGCCTGAGCATGACCTTAGGCAGGAGGGGATCTGATTGCTGGAAGGAAGACTTAGGAGTCAGCACCAGTATCAGTGTGAGTGCAGATGGCTGCAATGGACCAAAACTCCAGGCACTACTGGAAACAAAAAGTATCAAAATCTGGGCTTGTCTCATGCAATCACCCAGTACTTGATGGAGGAAAGCATCAGCTTCCAAGGCTGCTGCTCTCTGTCCCTCTATCTAAGTGTGCTGTTGAGGAGCTCTGCTTTGCACCACTGGGGCCAAAACCTGAGAGATAATGAAAGACAGAAACATAACACATTGTACAACTCTCTACCAGGCACATCTGGATGCAGTGTAAACCTCACCTCTTCGTCAATATAATACTATGCATTTATTTCTCCCTCTGGGAAAAGCAAAACCAGTTCAGATCTGTGCGACAACAAAAAACAAAACTGTGATTAGTGATGTGGAAATGCCACTATAAGAGGAAACCCTGCAAAATGTGGACTGGTTTAGATAAAGCAGGTGAAACATCCAACTCTGTCCAAAACAGAAGCCAAAGACCCCTTCAGCCAGGTTTTCCTCTCCCCAGGGGAAGGAAAAGAGAAGCACTGAACTGCAGGACTGCAGGAGATTACCCCCACCTGCTCCCTCCTGGATATAACCCTGAGAGTTACTGTCTTCTATAGCTTCAGTAGACTTCCCATTCCCCACTCTCCCATCCTGGTCACCTGTGATGTAATAAATGTGACAGTGTCTCCAGTTCTCAGCTGAGCAAATATCCCAGCCACAATCATGACCACACCAATACATCTCCTAGATTTCCACACCGCCTTCTTCCCCACCACCCTTCCTGCTTTGCCTGACATGATGTTGCCCACGTGGGACTGGCCACCCTCATCCTGCTATAAGCATCCCAGAAGTTTTTCCTGCTGTCCTGCCATTGCAGTAGGTTTCACAAGAAGCTGATACCAGGCTCTCCTCTCTTCATGTGGTCCACATCCAGTGGATTATGTATAAGCACAGATGGCTCTGCACCGTCTGCTAATTGGGGATTGTTCCTTTTTACCTAGTCACCGGGGCTTGTCCCAGGCAGGGGCTGCCTGATTTCTTTCTCTTTGATTTCAGAGGGTTTTATAAGAAGTTACCAGGCAGAACTGGAGGGCTGGTGGACGAGGCTTTCATGAATGCCCCAATTTGCACGGCCTGCCAGGTGGTCTGTAGCTGTGCAGTCAAACACACCAGTGGCTTTTCAAGGATCTTACCTTACCTGCACCAGGCAGCAGGGTTACACAGGATATACAGATATGTGACCCAACAAGTCTCCAATCCCCAGGACAAGGATGAAAGTGGATTTTGGGTAGGGATGGCTATGTTTCTCCTACCACCTCAACCCTCTGGCAAGTTCCTGAGTACCCGGGGTGAATAAACTCAGCATGTGCCACAGGCCAGTGTGTAATGAGCCATTTTTATCACCCACTTCTCAGAGCTACGTAACACCCATGCATTATTCTGCTCTGCTCCGCTATGCTGGGGGTGATGCATGGGAAAGCATCAGCTCAGAGCAGCTTGTGCCTCCCTATAGGCACTTCTCCATCACTGCCTGCCTGTGGCTGTAAAACATGGGCCAGGATGGTGCACACAGAGAATTGACTTCTTCTGGGTGCCTTTGAATGGCCTTTTCAGGCCACTACAACTCCTGTCTCCCTGCTCTGCTTCCCTCCCTCCCTAACCCACCTTAGCCTCTCTGGTTGAGGCAGCCTGGAGCATAGTGACAGGGAGAATGACAGGTAGAAGGAAAAGCTATAGTACATTATCCAGATGGACAGAAAGACAAGTGTGGACACTGGAGATGCTGCAGAAGAAAAGCTTGCTTGGAAACGTGGGGAGAGCAAAGAGAGTACCCCAAAAGCCATCAATGTCACAGTGATGGAGCAGTGCTTCCCAAAGCGAGGGAGCAGGGAGGAGGAGGAGAAGATTTGGAAGCAACAGAAAGCTCCAGCTGTGCAGGAGGATCAGCTACAGCAGTCCCCTCACATGTGTCAAACTTGTAGCAAGGAACAGGCTTCACAAACTCCTCAGCACATCTGGCCACACTCCGTAATCTAGCGTGGCTCATCCCACCACCTCTGTTCCCATTGTGGACACAGTCTGCCAGAGGTTCATAGGAGGGCTGAGCTGATGGTGTGATTCTTTCCTACATTAGCCTTTAAGAAGCAAAATAATCCTCAACTAGGACATCGAACACCTAATAAAAATTGCCTTAAAGAGACTTCTGACAATATTCCCTAGACCTCACATTTCAGTTACACATAGGCACAAAACCTTCTGGTGGCAGGGGCAATTCTTATGCAGGCGAGGCTATTGGTGAGCATTTCCCAATGTGGGAACACCTTTGGCAGAGGAATGAACTGTCTGGTTGCAAAATATCATGCAGGTATTCCTTAGATGGCCATGACCAAAGCTCTGCCAACTTGGAATGAGCGAGACAAGCAAATTGACCTTCGATTCTGCTGTCGAGTAGCATCTCAGCAGGGGAGTGCTCCTTTGCCCTTCCCATGAGCATCCAGGCATCATTAGCATCCCTAGCGTGCAGAAATCCTCATCCAGGACATGACCTCATTGTTTCAGCGGCTGCACAAATGCAGCTAAAAGATGGTCTCTGCCCCCAAAGAGCCCATAATCATGTGTAAAATGCTGGATGGGGAACACAGTTTGATTGAAAGAGAGTGTAAAGGAATAATAAGATAATACTGTAATATGTCCTTGGCCTGTCTCCCTTTCCTCAGTGTGTTACTCTCTCAACCCTGATGATGTGATGTCTCATTTACAATTCTGGAAATGCAGGCCATATATATCCTTGTAACTAAGAGATCAGGGACCACACTCTGGAGTCTGCCTGGCACAAGTCAGCTCAGCTTGGCTTATAACTAAATTCCCTTCCTTTCCCTCCTCCATGCTGTGGTAGCCACCTCCACAGTCTTTACTGGGAATGGCCCTGGGACATGCTATTCCACAGGTCAAGTCTAGGAAACATAGGTATGAGCTGGCCAACTAAAAGGAAATGTTTATTATGCCCAGTGTATAAGGCTAAGAAGTTGAGGCTAAGACTTGCCTATGGCCACAGGGAAAGTCAATGTCAGAGACCAGGCTTTCCTTTCCAAGGGTTAGACCAGGAGACAAAGAAAAGCATTTTTTCAGGTTACGATTAGCCCTTATTGCATATCTGTTGCTTTTTTTAACACATCATTCAGAATTACTTGTCACCTAAGGCTCAACTTCGTAAGAGTGTGCAGGCACATAAATCCTAATGTCCTGTGCTGCGTGCACTTGTGGGTCTTGCTGAGGTGTGAGGCATATTAGCTGCATGGGCAAACAACCTCTGCCACACACAGTGAAGCCTTTTCAGCAAACATAAATGCTCTTTCTCAACCGGTACATGGTTGGTGCTGCATATAGTCCCCTGGCAAAAATGGCCTGCAGCAAGTTATTGCAATGTTCAGCAGAAGGCTTCTGGCATAGGGTGCTTGAGGAGGATCAATTTAGCTCCAGCTGAGCCTCAGATGTTCAGCCACGGCTTCTGATCCTGCACTCACTACCGAGCTGGAGAGCAGTTGTTATCAAATCTTTACCAGTGGTGTCTTTGGCCACTTTTGAGTTATAGCTTGAAGTTAATCCACTGGAGGTGTTTATCTCCAGTGCTATGGCTTGTAGTATAAGGAACGTGGATATGGGAGTTCTGGATAGCTCAGGGTTCCCATGAATCACTACACCTTTGAATTAGGAAGTAGCATTTGTCACACCTCCATTAAGCAATTATAATTAGCAACTTTAAGCTACAAGATCACATTGTCTAGATGCAAGGCTTTACTGTGCATGGCTGCAATGGCAGAAATGTCACGCTGTCTGCTTGCGCTTCTGTCCTTCCTCTGTGCTGCTGTGGAGTATCTGCAGTGAGAAAGCAGGGAAGGGATTTATTTTTTTGGGTGATAGAAAGTGAGTGGGGAACAGTGAGAAGAGAACTGCTGATTTGACCTTGAACGCTGGGAGAAAGCATAACACACAGTCTGTATAAAGTTTCCTCTTGAAGAAAAATAATAATAATAATAAAAAATCTTTTTGTTCCTCTACCAGAGAAGACTATAAAAACCTGCTCCTGCAAAGCTGAAGTGGATTTCACAGCCAAAGCGAGGTCATTCAGAAACTGTTGCCAGGTCAAGTTTTCACTTTGAACATTTTCACAGTTAAAAGAGGATCCAAAACATGTAAGAAAACACAGCCCCAGACTTTCAATTTTTAAACTGCTTCTTGCTTGAACTATAAGGTGCAAAGAAAAGAGGAGGATTGGGGGGGCTGGAGTGGCAGGGCTTGGGTGATTTGTTTATCTAGAAAAATCTTTGCATCTGCTCTTTTGAGTGAAGTTCCCATTGCTTTTTTTTTTTTACTCCATTTTCCAGCTGTGTAGCACAAAGCACAGGCAGGTCAACAGCCTTGCCGAAGATCACAGAGTGAGTCAGTGGCTCTGGAGAGATCAGAGCCAGGACCCCACTGTGTGCCAGTTCTTTGTGCTTTCCTCTGGTTTTAAAATTAATTTCTACTCCAGGTGCTAAAACAAGGTGAAATGGGACAAATTCCAGACTGTGATTTTGGCAGAGGCTTACAAAGGACACAGTGAAAATGCCACCACAATGCTGGGACACAAGATACCATGGACTGAATGGTGCTCAGTCATATTTATGCTTAGGGGTATGGGCATTTCTGTGTCCCCATGACTTTGCAATAGCTTTTCAACCCACTGGTCCATTTCAACCCAATCTGACTGCACTGCGGGGTCCTCCAAGATGTAACATTTCTACAGCTTTCATGAAAGCTGGCAACCAGATAAAGGAGAGAGCTGGCAATTAAGTACCCGCTACAGGAAAAGGTGACTCAGCCACAGCATTAGCCACCAGCAAGTCCACCTGGGAAAGGGGGAGCACAAACCAGAGGCTGTGGCTGCACTTGCACAAGCAAGTTAAATAGGACAGGGGCTCAAGCACCAGCATGTGACTGTCTGTGCTGTGTGACTACTAGCACCGTACTCGTCACAGCTGTCGTAGCATCTTCTAAGTCTTGGGATGGGTATCACACAGGCAAGAGACATACCCATGCCTATGATGGATGACATCCTCCTCTTTGTGGGGGGACAGGACAGAATGAAGTCCCATAGACGTGATCTGTGCCATGCTGCAGGACTTGGATCCTCCAGACTGACATTGGGTGTTCCTTCTTTTTCCTGGTTGGGCAATTAACCTATTAAAAGTGATCTCTGCCTTTTCCCCCAAATTACTATTTCTTTGTGCTCATGTTAATTGAAGTTCTGGACATAACTTTTAATTTCTGAAATGGCTAAAAAAAAAAATTATATTTAGAGAGCTGTTTCGAGCTATTTGCATAAAAGTAAAAATATCTGGCTATTTTGCCAGCAGTAGTTCTCAATTTGTTATTGTAGGATCACTCAAAAGTAATGGCTGGCAAGGGTGAAAGTAATTTGCAAGCCCTGAGCTACATTGATTAATTGTGGCCAAGTTGCACAGCGATAGTGGGGTCTTTTATTGGGAGGTCACTGAAGGGTACGGGGCTGAACAGAACGGATCATTACTGGAGGGCTGCTGGTTAACAGAAACTATAGAGCTGTTTATGAACAGGGGTCTCAGCTGGTCTGAACAGGATATTCATGAAGACTGCGCTACAAAATGGTTCGTTGTTGTGGTCATGCGCTCTGGGCTGCTAATATTCGTGGGTGCACTTGTGTGGGCATGTTCAGTTTATTTAGAAAATAAGGGCATTGAAGCACTTGTTTTCTGAGGGATTAAAAAAAAGCACAGAGTAAGAATTACTCCAACTGTGCAAATACTGAAGAGAAAGAAAGGAGAATGTCTCATTCTCTTTTTTACAAATTTTTAAATGACAAAGTGAAAGATGTGAAATGCTGGGCAGAGGTGTGCTTGCCATTGCCTAAGGTCCCCAGCACAGCAGAAGGCTGCTAAACCAATAATCTTGCTTTCCTGACCTTGCAGCCTCCTAACAAATCCTTTCTACTTTAGCAGGATTTGTTTCAGAGAACCAGGCTGTGTAATCTGGTACTCTGGTAATGTCCTCATTTAACAGATTCAAAGCCAAACCCTGCTCATACCTCCACTGGCGCAGTCCCATCGCTTTTGGTGCAACTGCTCTGGCTGAGAGCAGACCGTGACATTTTTTTCCCATTAATCTCATTCCCCCTTCCTATTGTGTTTCTTTTTTTGGTGCCCTGGAAACTGGGAAACCTGTATGTCTTCAGCCATTTGATGGGCAGGAAACATAAGTCACTTAACTAATCTTTTCCCTCAACAGAGGGGGGGGGTTTGGTTTGGGTTTTTTGTTTTGTTTTTTTCAGAGCTGGCCTCACAATGCTTATGGAAACTGGTTATGGTAGAGGGGAAAAAAGATTAGGGATGTTAACTCAGCAGCCACATACATCATGCTTGGTTAAAACTGTATCCAGGCAGCTCCAGGAACAGAAGTCCCGAGTCCAAACATTGTCTAAGGCCACTCTCCAGCCACCCTTTCAGCTAAAAGAGCCGCCTTTCTGGCTCATTCACCAGCTGGAACGGATGCAGGCATGACTGAGCCTAAGACATCCTGTGCAGGCTGCAGCTGTACCAGGGTGACTGCAGCTGTCCACCACTGACTGGTCCTGGAAGCTCAGCGGCCACCAGCCAAAGGACTGCCAAGCCTGCTGAAAAGCAGTGAAGTCCAAGGCACAAATGCCAGGGTGTTTTGGAGGAAGGACTAAAGGCATTAGCCCTGCGAGCACTGGAGCAGTCACCACTCAGTCAAGTGACCCTGGAAAGGACAGGATTTCTCAACATCCACCAAAACTCTCAGGTCTGGGGACATCTCAGATCCCCCGCACCTATCTTTAATCATGAAGAACAACTACCTTCAACCAACCAATCCACTTTTAGATGTGTAAAGAGAGGTGGGATGGAGTCTGCAAGCATAGCTAGTTAGGGTGTACAGGCTACTACATTGATTTGGAAGAGTGTGAGTAAAGTTGAGGATGAGATAGTGGAAGAATGGAGATGAAGGTCTTGCAGGACTCTCACTGTGACCCCTCCAACATCTTGCACCACTGCACTTGAAATATATTCAGATTTAGGAAGGTTTCAGTGGACAGTGAGACATACAATGCAAGGTCTGAAAACTTTGCCTGCTCTTTGAAAAGATGAGATTTTAAGAGGCAGACAAGAAGGTCTTCAGGGAAGAGATGGGAAATTAGGCAACGTACTATTCATTGACTTGGAGACCTCAGAAAAGCATCAAGGATCCAGCAACAAGTAGTGACTTCAGGCAGAGCTAAAGCAGAGAGAATAGCTACAGGAGCCAGTCACCTGGGAAAGCTGCTACAGTAAAGTAGCAGGATCAGGCTGTCCTGAGGGATTTCTGCAGGAAGATTGAAGAGGCTGCTAAAAACCCAGAAAAAGAGTGCAAGTGGGCCATAAAAATGAAGGCAAGTGAGAGGCTTGATCTTTTTCCTTGGGCCTAAATTTGTACACAGGCTTTTGTTCACAGGTGAAGTTCTTGTCCTGAGGAATAATCCGTCACTCTGGTATATGAGTGTCGGCAGAGTTGGCATCATTGCCATGATGCTTGTTTACTGTGCTGCTTCCTAATGTGACATTTCAACACCAAGAAAGGGCTTGCCAGCTTTCTTATGCTGCAGGAGAGGGTGATCCCTGCTCCTCTTCCTAAGTCCATTGTAAATTGCCTGCTCTTCACGGCACTATGTGCTCTAAGTCGACCCCATCAAAATGGTCCACGTTTCTCTTGAGCTCTTAACCCTCTGTTGCCCATTTTCCGCACACTGGTTCAACCCCAGGCTCCCATTTGAAATGTAAAAATTTCCTGCCCTAGAGGAAGCCCAATGTCTTAAGGCATCATTTATACCAGACTTGTTCCAGACAGAGAGATGGTGACAAAAGGTCCATGGATCCCAGTGTAATGTGAGACCCACAGCTATGGAGAAGCTATCCTGGAATTTCCTTTCATAGGAGGGCTTGGCTTCCTTGACCTGTTCCCATTACCCTCCTCTTGCCAAGCAGCACAAAGTTGGCTGGTGCTTTCCCAAGACCGTTGTGAGAAGAGCCTTCAAAGACGCAACGTCATATGTGCCAGAGCATGCCTCCAGTCTGAGTGAGTTCCTGTCAGCCTGATGTGCAGGTGGAATACTGAATTAATTCCTGATGCCATTACATGCATCACAACATGAAGATGTCACCCACTGGCATGAGCGTGTTGAGTCACTACATTTCCCCAGGCTGCAAAAGCACAAGAATCATAACCGTTTCCCAGCACAGACCCATGAGGGTGGTGGCTGCTGCTGAGAGACCCGTGTGCTCCGCTCAACCTCCCAATGACTTTTCCAAAGAGATAGGACCAATGCAAGGCACAAGCAGGTCTGCCTTTCCCTATCCCTCTCTCTGAGCCTACCATGGCATGGCTGTGAAAGAAAGAATAGGAATAGTCCAGAGAAAGCTACGTGCCTGCCCCAGGTTGTGAAATTTTGTTCATATGAGGCTGTGGAGATTCCCTCCTCCAATAAAAAAAAAAAAAATAAATGATGGTTTGGACCAAGTTCAGGCCTTTGATGTGTGCTCTGAGTCTGGGAGCCCAAGAGACAGTTGTATATTTAATACCCCACTATTTCTGTACTGGGCACAGACACCATTTTCCCTCACCACCTCCTGGATTGCATCTGATCTTGTTTCAACTACCTTTTTTATGCATATGTTTTAATACTACTTTTTTATTATTTCTTTTAATATTGAGTGAAACAACGATGGATTTTATGGGCCAGTCTGAACCCTATGGACCAGTGTGTCCCAGGGCTGTTCACCAGAGAGTGGCAAGGACTCTTGCTGGGTCATCTGTGAGCCATGCTCTGCTCTTCTGAGAGGGCCAGCAGGGCAGAAACAGGAGTCAGGATGCTTCCTAGGGAAAAGAAAGTGCAAGGGAAAGGATGTCTTGTTCACAGGGTGAAAATGTCTCCCCTCACCAACGAGGCAAGGGAGTTAGGGTAGCAGAGTGGTAGTGGGGCCCTACAGCGCTTGCTCTATTATGTACTTTTGCTACTACTGCACAAGCAGGACAAGGGCGACCATCGCCGCAAGCCATTTGTCACCACCCATGGCTCTCTGCTGTGATGACTATGGCTGTCTATGTTACGGGAGCCAGCAACTGGAGAGCAGAGGAGGATGATGGAAAAGGGGAGGTGGGAAGGCTGTTGGTCCTGGGTGGACAGACAGACAGATAATTATTACCTTTAGGATCCTGGGGGACAGGTAAATTGTAAGGGAAGCTGTAAGATGCCATAAAACGAATATCTCTTGTTGAGGCTGTGATTTGTCACAGCCAGGAGAGTTATGAATTTTAGTTCAAGAGTCAGTATTATTTTAGCTTACCCCTGAGAATCAGGATTCACAGGCTGGAGATGAAGTGGATGTTGTATAAAAATGTTTCCCCACTGGTAAGTGCGTGTTTCTGTTCTTCACTGAGTAGTCTGCATGATAAGCAGTTTTAGGGAGGGCATTTGGTATAAGGCATAAAATATATCACATTACAGGTGAGAATATGTGGGATCCAAAGCTTTTGATGGGTCTGAAGTGAGACGGCTCTGAAAATGCAGATAACTGGGTCAGTGACAAAATGTGTTCTTTTGATGCCTTTGAGGTTTTGCTGCTGATGAGTATTCGGGTCCCCACACCTCTGGCTTAGGGTAGGAGAGGGGGTTCCAAGCAGGAAATGTCAAGCACAGGCAATGAGAGGAGATAATAACTTGGGCCATGGTGCAAGGGAGAGACTTGTCAGGGATCTCAGCACTGCAGGAGACTGGGGAGGACAGTGGCCTCAGAAAGAGGCACCAGAAGAAGGGGCTGGTTGGAGAAAAGCCAAGTGCCTTTTGACTTCTCTGCTCTCTTCCCTAATTGTTACACCTGGATAAATCAGTAACAGTCTGACTCACAGGGGCTGCTCCAAATCACTGTGTTTATCCATTAGACCCATCCACACAAAGGCATGCTCCCAGGAGATCTGAATGAGGCACAGCTCAGCCCATAGCCAGGAGACGGCATCCCTTAATTCTTCTTTGCCTTGAGTAACATCTTCAGACAGTGACTCCCAGTCCCGCATCCTGCACCCTGCCTCTGCCATGCTCCAGACTGTCAGGGGATTGGGTTAACGAAACATGGCACTGAAATTTGGCCTCAGAGGAGGCGGCAAATTGGCAAGCCAAGCTAGGACCCATTCTCAGGAGCAAGATGTGCCATCAAGGGGATGAAGCCATCTGCCCTCCCTGCACGTGCACATTGTCCTCTCTATCCCACTAGGGACGGAGGTGTCCCAGCAGCAGCTGCAAGTCACAAAGGACTTGTTCTAGAGGAAAAGCAAAGGCTGAAATGCGCACACAGGTTCCCCTGCAAGAGCTGATCCTCCTGCTTGTCAGCAGTGTAAGCATCCGGAAAAGTGTAATCATTGTAAATGTAATTAAAAGTGATCTGGGAAGATTATAACTTTCTCTCTCTCTTCTTCTTCCCCCCTCACCTCCAAACTTTCTGGTTGTGTTTTTTTTGGCAACCCCAAAATAGTAATTTGATGCAAACTCTGGCCACAAATCCAATGGAGCTTGATAGGCTTTAAACAAGGGGAGGGGGGATAGGCAGGGGTGATTGCTTTAATAACTGTTCTTGGAGAAAGGCCATTGATGTGTTTTCATTACTCGGAAGAAGAAGCAAGCCAGAAAGAAAACAAGTGGCAAGACAGCCATTAGAGAATAACTATGAATAATTATAGAGTGGGGGTAAAGGGAAGTCCAGGGAATTACTTCAGGGATATAATCATGAGCCCACATCCAGGCCAGTTATTGGCAGCTAAGAAGAGGATGTATCCAAGCAGTGTTTAAGGGCCCCTCTGGTTTGGGTCTATCTCCATCCAGTCTTGCATGAGCCTGCATCCCCATCAGAGAACCTGTTGTCCTGAGTGTCTCAGCAGGACCCCGAAACGCTACACACATTCCTGAACTTACAGCACTCTGCAGACCTTCAGGGATGAGGCTCCGTGCATGTGTCTGGGACAGGATGGAGACAGGATATTTTCCTTTCACAATGGGGAAGCTGAGGGTCTAAGCTGCAGCCTGGATTAGACTGGTGAGGAACTTAACTGTCCTTTGAATGATACGACTGCTCTATTCATTGTGGGTATTTAATGAAGGAAGCTGTACACAGGCATCCCACCAGCAGAAAGCTCTGCAAAAAAATTGAGGTGTGATAGTCAAAGGGAGGAGAAAGGACAGTGTTCCTTAGTCAAAAGGACTATAAATGGAAACAGCCAGTTCTTCCCATCCCCAAATCCCGGAGTAGTTTGGATGTCCCTGGGAACTTCTGCAGCAGCTCAGCAGAAAAGACAGCCTGGTTTCTGAGCACTCTGCACAGTCAGGCTGTAGAGGTTATTTCTCCTCATCTCTAGAAAGCTTCTGAACCATCCATACCCACTCCTGTCTATGGTGCAGCCAGACACCCACCCATGGGGCTCTCCATGAAAATTACAACTCCCTGCCCTTTGGAGAGGGGTTTTGGTGTATTCCTGGTGGTGATATCAATTCAGACAAGAACATTTCCAGACATGTGACAATGCAAAAGGAGATGAAAAGCCCAAATCCATCTTGGCTCATGCATAGAGCAGGAGGGAACCCAGAGTGGTTGAAAGACAAAAAAGGAAAAAATAAAATCAGCAGGGCCCAAGAGGTTATTTTCATGCCAACTCCTCAGTTGCTGTGCACAGGTTCAGGAATGAACATGCACAGCGGACTTGGAGGGAGGTGATGGTCACAGTCAGGAGCCATCTCCTCCAGGCAAAGCACTGTTTACTGCTGCTTCACAGGGCCAGGCAGCAGGTATGTGATGACAGAGGCAAAGGGCATCCCATGTCGCACCCAGCACACCCTAGAAGGGATCTCCGGATTCTCAGTCAACTCCAAGCATATTTTCTACCCTAAATCATTATCCTAATGCTCACAGCAGAACCTGCAAAACCTTACAAGGGCAGAAAGGATTGTCCTTCTGAGGACAACTGCTTCTTCCAGGAGATGCCCCTCTCCCATCACAGCAACAATCTATTGTATTTCTGGGTCACCCATCACCATGGCATCCCAATGCACAGCAAGGTTTCTAAAGCTCCTTAGTCTGTGCCAGAGAGACATGCAACCCCCTGTATTTTATTGTGCTACAAGGTAAATAATTAGACAATACCTCCAGAAGACAGCAGGCTGGGGCATCTGTTCAAGTTTCCCAGAGACCATCTGAATTTATACTCTTCCTTTTATTTACACCATTTTTTCTTCTGGTTATTGATGATGTTTCTCATTTGTTTTTATTAGATGCAGGTGTTTTCTGCACTTCAGCTGGGAGCACTTTCCCTTTTCAGCCAATTCCAGATCTACTTTGTGTCTCAGTCACCTTTTAACTGTGATACCGGAGAGGCAGAGAAAGAGAGAAGAAAAAAAAAGAGAGAGATACTGGGTTTTGCTGCCTCAGCAGATGTGTGTTAAAGTGTTTTAGTGATTCAGTCTGCCTGAGGCCAAAGGAGAGGCATTGTCTGAATCTAAAACAATTAATAACAAAAAAAGAATGTGGGCAGCATGGAGCGGGGGAAGGTAGAGGTGGAAAGCGAGCAAATCACAGGGATATTTCCAGCTTGCAGAGCACCTTGACGAGATCTCCAACCACTCTCAAAGACAGCCCTTTAAACCCACCCAGTCCCCTCCGAGATACAGAAGCTTCATCAGTCTTGTTGCACAGATAGGAGAAACTGGAGCTGCTTTTGCAACTCATCCCCGGTCATCCAGCATCTCTGGAAGAGGGCCAGCCTCCTCCCCAGAGCCAGACTGCACTTTCCTGATGCCCCAGGGAAGCATGACCCCATATACAGGCCCATGCCCATGGCACACATTGCCAGGGGGGTGTGAGAGTTGCAGCACCCGCTCGTTGCTGGACCTCGTGCGTGTGCTGGGAGGGATCCTGAGCCGCTCACCCTGCACCCGGGGACCACTCTCAGGTCCTTCAAGAGCCACCAGCAATGCAATGACCTCTGCTCTCCACTCCAGCCGGGAAGGTGCAATGGGGAACATCTGTTGTCTGCTCATGATGAAACATCTGTCTTTTCCCTGTTAGCAAAAGAAACTAATTTCGTCTGTGCTCAGGCAAGAGGAATTTGTCCCCTGAGCCATTTCTGCCTCTATCATTTAAACATCCAGTACAGCCTTTATGCTTCGGTCCTTGTGAAAGACTCCAAGGACCTTCTGATGCTCAGGATCTGATGTCCCTCACCAAATCCCCCCACCTTGCAAGCTGACTCGGGTGGGCCACAGGGAGATGGAGGTACCCCAGTCACCACTGGAAATCTTGGCAGCCAAGCCTTGATAATGTGAAACAGAGCCAACACAGCCCTGCAGAACACCCAGGCGCTGATCTGGTGGGGAGAGACTCCATTTCTACAAGCGGTTTAAAATTGATACCCCCATGAGGCATGTTAGAAAGCAAAACATTGATGCTGTCTTCACTGGAAGCATCGGTTGCTTTGTTTTTTTAATGACACAGAAAGCTGCTTGCAAAGAGATAATTTCATTCAGCCTAGCCCTTGCTGGATGTGGAAGTCCTCGGAGGTGACTCTCCAACGTATCCAGTATGCCACCTAGCCCTCGCTAGCTCTACTACACTCACCACTGCAGGATGGGCTGCTCCCTCCTGCTGGAAAGGGGCTCCCAGCATGATGCTGTGAACACTTGTTGGGGTTATCATCGCAAGTAAGAAGGCACTGTCCAAGGGAAGGACAACTATCTTGGGAAGAAATCACATTTTGCTTCTGACATTCAACCCAGTCTCCATGCAAAGTGAAATATTGTGTTGATATCTGCACCTCCTGCTGTTGCTCATCTTTCTTTTCTGCACTTCTGTCTCAGACTTGCCCCATCAGTTCCACTTCTGTCACTTGTCACTCTTCCCTCCAAGGATGAAGTATTGGCTTTTTTTCATAATAACGCTTCAGGCACCTGATTTCACAGCCTGTTGGTGTTTTCTAGTACTTGATCATGAAAAAAAAAATTATATATTCTCCTGTATAAACATTGTTTTGTTAATGAGTTCCAGATCTACACAAACTGGACAGTGGGTTTGGAGGGAGAAGAAAAAAAAATCTCACTCTTGTATCTGTGATTCAGTTCTTAATCTTTCTAGATTGCCCAAACTTGTTTGATGTTCTAAGTGCCTCCAAAACACACAGATTATCCCAAACTGATTAAAGCATATGTTCCATCCTCTTTATCACACCCAGGAAAGTCAGTGCTTTGGCACATTACAGAGAGTATCATAATGAAGTGTGACGTATCTGAGATGTAAAGAACAGTAACTGCTTTCCAAATAATTATGTCTCTTTTTGCAACAGAGCCATATGTAACACATGAAGCCTATAGCAATGAAGTATATTAGAAGATGCTAATAGAAACCTTGGTTTCCTCTAATGCTCTCTGTTCACTCCCCCAAAATAAGAAAGCATGTCTTCTAAACATAAAACGTGATTGTGATCTCCCTTGGAAGAGCACAAGCCAGGAGAAATGTGATCTTTGTTAGCTGCAGGATCTCCTACAGCTCGTGACCAGCCGTATGCTGCATGCTGCCCCATTGTTGTCTTACTTTCCCAGAGTAGTGGGGTTTTTTGGTGTCAGCAAAAGGTGCAAAAAAGCCAGCCCCTGTGAGGAGCACGGACGGCACACACCAGGTGGTCATCTGCAACTCCATCCCACCTGCTGGGCTCAGTGGTTCAACACGGGTGGTAGCCCCAAGATCCCCGTGGCCAAGACCACTTTCATAATGTGGGAGAAAACCTGCCATCAGGGCACATCTCATGGCTAAAATCTTGTCATCTTCTGGTTGAGGATATGACTCAGTTTCCTACCATGCTTTTGCGGATGAATGTCATCGCAGCACAGCATAGGAGTGAAATGAGGGTGGCTGCAAGACAACTTCACACCACCTGGATTTTGGCCTGCTCTGAAAGCCCAGGAGAAAGCTCCCAGACAGCCTTAAATTAAAGCAGCTTCCCCAGGGATCCCTCACACGATCTCTGCCCCATGGCAATCCAGCCGTGCCCAAGCCTCCTATGCCAGGGCTTGCAGTTGGGCTCAATGGAGGCAGTTCTCTACATGCCTCACCATTTTATGTCTCGCAGGTTGGTGTGGGAGTGAAACCTCTCCTCCACCTCTCTAGATACTCTCGCTGTCTCTGTACCAGGTATTAATATATGAGGCACAGTGTTCCTTAAGGGGTGTAGGAGAGAATGAGGAAAGCAAAGCCTCTCCTGCCCTAAACCCTCTCACAAAGTGCTTCCAGACCTCCAGGTGAACAGTGCTCGCTCTCTGCCTCATGCTATTTCCTGCAAAGCACCCATTCAGACCAGTGGCAGATTCTCATAAAAATCAGCAGCAGGATGCAATTATTATGCTGTAAAAGTCATTAAGTGTCAACTGGAGAAACCGTTTTAAAACACTTCTAGACAAAATCCTAGGGGGTTGCTTTTCTTACCGTAAGGGTGCCTATTTTTTTACAGTTAACTGTGATCTAAGCAGAGATTCAGGTAGTGTTAAATAAAACCTCTGGAAAACCTCTTGGTAGAAAGAAAAGCTAAAAAAAAAAAAGCTTAGAAATGTGGCTTTCTTCTTTAAAGGGCAGGGGGGAAGAACAGGAGGGAGTTGATCTTCACTACAGAGTCCACATGGGGTAGGAAGGCAGTAAAACAAGGAACACCTGAGAGGGGCAAAAAAATCCTTAAATGTTGCAATTTTGGAGAAGAAGGAGTTAACGCTTTTAAGAAACCATCCGTCCTCTTACCATAGATAAGGGTGCATTCTAGTGGCAAAACCCATGCAATGCAGCTGCGTAGATGACTGATCTAAAAAGAAACCGGGGGAATATGAGGCTTTGGAGGAGTGTGTGCGTATGTGGAAGGGGGGTTGACTTGAACCACACGTAAACCTCACCCAGACTTGGCTGCTCCCTTTTAATTTCCCACTCCTCTGGTAGATAACCCTGTGCTTGCGCTCCTGCGCGAACTCCCACCCCCTCGCTCAGCCGTTCCTCCCGGCCGGGTTCAGCTCATCCTTCTGCTCCAGGTGTAACATCCCGGCGCACAGCTGCTTGGGCGGGCCACGGGGCTGCACACTGCAATTTTGGAGATTCCCTTGCCCACGCTTCCAGCTTCCCCGCTCCTAGCAATGAATGAGCACTAAGGGAGGCAAGTGCGAAGGACCACGTCCCGGAGACCTGCAACCCTTAGGAATGGAGCGGTGGAACAAAAGACCACAAACCCCAAGCTATCCGGGACAGAGGATGAGCATTGCAAAGCGCTTTTTTTTTTTTTTTTTCCCTTCTCCCTCCCCACTTTGTGCAGGGCAAAAGGCAGAAGAAGAATGAGCTAAAACGTGCAAATTGGACTTCACATGGCAAAATTCCTCTTGTATTCTGGCATGCCCTAAGCAACAGCGAACTTTTCCAAAGAGGAATCTAACACAGTTCCTACAAGCAGCCCAGCCCTCCCTCCTGCTCACTGTCCGGCTGCGTTAACCCTTGCTCTTTGGGGGTGTGAGGGGCGCACCCTGGCACTGGGCAAAGCCTCACTGCGGTCTTACACCGAGCCCAGGGCCAGAGGGGCAGGAAAGGAGAGCTGGGCACCCCGCAAACACAAAGGCTCCTTCCCGGACCAGGGCGGGCGAGAACGGCTCCTTGGCGCACATCCAGCCATCTCGCTCCTGGTCCTGCGCTCACCTTTGGAGCTGATGGGTAAGGTGTGTGCACCGGCTCCCCGCTCCGAGGGTCTCCAGCCCTCCAGCTACCCAGGCAGCGGATGGGGGTCCCTGCCCCACCAGCACACGGTACAGCCTCCAGGATCAGGCCCTGCTAAATCAATCCCCCCGCCTCCTCCCCAAACTCAGAGCCCTGACCTCTCCCTCCCAGACTCCCTGCAGTCCAGGCTGCCGTGCAACCGAATTGCAACCATTTTTCTCCCTTTTTTTTTTTTTGTTAAGCCATGANATCACTGCCCGGGGTTTGAAGCCCAGAAGTCAGAAGCTGTGCACCCCACCCCCACCGGCTCGAGTGTGCACTGATAGGGCCCGCGCTGCTGGCACCTAGTCAAGCTGAGGTGTCATTGGGATCTCAAATTGCAGCTAGGGGCTGGCAGGCAGCCAGAGGCAGTCTATTTAAAAGACAGCCTGTTCTGCAGTATTCAGTCTCTTTAGAAACTTCTCCAGGGGAAAAGTGTTGGGAGATCTACAAAGTGGATTTTTTTCCTCTCTTTTTTTTTTTTTTACCCTT
>VYZV01020583.1:148559-171843 GCA_013401275.1 Pandion haliaetus
ATCCCCCCTCCCCCGCGGTGTGCTTTTCTGCCTTCCCGGCTGCTCTTCCATTCCCTTCCACCACCAGCAGCTGCTTTTCCATCTTTCTGGCTACTTTTACATCTTTCTGCCTGACCTTTCTCTCTCATACACACACATACACACACCCCGGCTGCTTTTCCATCTTTCCAGCTATTTCCCCATTCCTTCCCCTCGCCACCCCCTCCACTGGCAGCTTTTCCAAGCCCCCTGTTGCTGCTTTTCCACCACCACCACTTCCCCTGGCTGCACTGCCATCCCCCTATTGCTTTTCCACCTTTCCAACTACTTTTCATTTTTCCGGCTGCCCTTTCACACCCCCCCCACCCCCCCTCCAGCAGCTTTTCCATCTTTCTGGCTGCTCTTCCATTGCCCCCAGCTGCTTTTCCATCTTTGCAGGTATTCTTCCATCTCCCTAACTGTACTTCCATGCCCCCTGCTGCTTTTCCCATCCTTCTTTCCATCCATGCCCTGGTCAAACCTCCTGTTGCATCATCTCACAGTCTCTCTCACCCCCCCCTTCCATCATTACCTCTGGGTTGTCCCATCCCCAGTGGAAAGCTTTTCTTCCCCCACCCCCCAGATGCACCCTCTTAGTCGCAGCTGCATCCCAGTCCTGCCCAGTTGCATCCTTTCCATCTTTCCTGCACCCCTGTCTTCACCCTCTCCCTATCCCCTTTCTCTCACCATATCCTCTACCTTGCTCTGGGGCCTGAGCCAGCCTCTGCAGCTTGAGATACAGGGGAGGGCAGGGCACCTCCGTGCAACCATCTGCCCCACCCCCAAAGTCCTCAGCCACCCCGGGTTTGTTGCTTAGCCTCCGGCTTTCTCCTTGAAATTGTTGTAGCCTGCTCCTCCTGGCTGCCCACCGCTGGATGTCTTTGTTGGGTGATGGGTTTTAGCCCAGGGAGGTGAAGGGAGCAGGTGCATTAGGGACAGGGAATCTACAACTGCAAAAAATGACGATGGTGTTGCTAACAATCAGAAAGAGTAGGTTAAAAGCAAGCATGAAGGCTGGCATGGTAGCACCAGTGCAAAAAGCCAAGCTTCTGAAATATTTGCACCTTGCACGTGACAAAAGCACAGAAGAAAGTGCTCCTTTATTTTGGCACTCGTTTAACTCCCATTTCTGGATCCTGTAACTTGTGCAAACACACTTTCCCTGTACTCCTCCAAATACATCTGTATTTCTGCCACAGTGTGAAGGGGAAGCAGGGAGGGTGTCTGTATGTCCAGGGGAGCGGGGAACCACTTGGCAAAAAAAAACCAGAAACAAGGCCCCCACTTTTTTGTGGTCCATGAGAAACTCACTTTTGCCTGTTAGCAAGCTTCTTTCTGCTTATACCCACGCAATGGGAATCCATTTCTCCTTCCTAGCACCTAATAAATCTTGATGCTTTTATTATTTTTCCCCTTTGCTGCTTGCAGGCAGTGGTTGTGTTGCTATGCTCCATCCTTCACAGCAAAACCAAATTCTGTGTGTATAACTTCCCCCCTCCCTCAAAGGACAACAAATGTCCAAACTTCCTTATAATCAGCCTTAAACAGCAAAGCTGAGCTTGGTTTTCTGAAGGGGAGCTGGAAGGGGTAAGGGCTGGGAGGGGACCTGTGCAGGGAGCTGAGGGTGAAGCCAGGAGCCATGTTCCTGTCGTGGAGCCCAGGAAGCTGGGCAATAACCCGCTGGCAGTGGAGCTATGTGAAGTATCCCGTAGCGCGTCATCCCCAGTGTTTATTTACTCTGCACATATGTGTGCGCGGCCAGGGGCGGGCGGTGTGGTCGGGAAGGCAAAGCTATGCAGCTGAAACCCGGCAGCGGCTGGGAGAGCGGGGCCGATCCTCATGCCCGTGGTGAGGGTGCCCCATGCAGACCAAAGGCACCCAAAAAAGCTTTGGCACTTGTCTCCCAGCTTGAATCTCCTCTTGTTCCACCTGCCTCACTCTTCCCAAGGAAGCTGGTCCATTAGCAGGTGCTTTTGCGTGAAAACTTTGGCCGGTCCCCTTGTAATATCGCTGCTTTTGGTTTTCTTGGGATGGGGAGCACCCGTTGAATGAGCAAGGAGAGGGATAGGGAAGAGGTTGCAGGTTTGTTGCAAAACCAACCCCTTGGCACTACCTGCACTTCCAGTTTGGACTCCCCGAGCGCCGCAGGGGGCTCTTTTCTGACGGGTTTTGTTCACAGCCGGGAGATGAGCCTGGATCAGAAAAGCTGCTGCAAGAAGCCGCGGGAGACCAGCAGGCTCCTCTTGAGATTTGCATGATTGCAAAAAAGAAATAAAAAATAAATCAGGAATTCCTGAGCACAGGGAGGGAGAAAACTCTCTTGGCGTTCGACTGGTAGCGTGTGAGAACAAAGTATATTTTCATAGGCGTGTTTCTAAGCAACGGGGCAAGGAAAGAAATTAAGTTTGACTTGAACTTTCTGGCCTCTGCCAGTTTGGCCAGCAGTGCAGGGACCGTGTGCTGGGGAAGCTGGCCTGGCCCTCTGATCTGTCAATGACCAAAATTGGCCCTGAGCTGCGAACCACTGAGAAAGAATCAGCACTCTGCAAAATAAACTATGTGACAGTGGCGAGGACTAGATCAAACTGCATTTCTATCTATTTCTGCTCTTGTGCTGGCTGAGTTTAAAATCACAGATGCTTTCCTCCTTATAGTCGAGGTGGAGATGCAACAAGTGGTATTACAAGAGCCCAAGTCTGGGAGGCCAGGCTTGGCTCTCCTGTAGACCAGAGATGTCTTGCCTGGGGACAAGATGCTGCTGGGTACCATGCCTCAGTTTCCTCATCTGTAAGCTGGGCACAGCAGTACTGAGAAATGCTGGAGCTACTGGGCAGAACGTGCTCCTGGTTTGCTGAGAGGTCGGAAATGAAAGCAAGTGTGGGATTAAAGGGCTTTGGTAAGGTTCGTTTTAAGTAGACGGATGTGTAGGTACTGACGGGATAGTCTCTGTTAGTCCTTCCTGGCACAACAGTCAGACACTGTCCTCTACCGAAAGCCAAACATTACGGCTGTAATTGACTGTTCCTGGTAAAAAAACATGAATGAGCTTCATTTATGGCACAGGCTGCAGGAATCTGGATTTTCTCTGTTTTGTTTAGGTTTCCTTTGAAATACACCACGTCTTTCCATTTTTCTCCCCTGTGCTCCCACCAGACTTCTTTCTGCTGAGACAGCAAGGTCAGGCTGAGCGCCGGGGAGCGGAGGGCACAGATTGGAGCCTGCTGCCCTAAAAAGGATCATGGAAAAACAAAGGTTGTCAAATATTTCCTTCTCCTCTCTCATTCCTGCTCTCTTTCTAGAAAGCGAGCAAGACTTGGCAAGTTTCCTCACAAAACCGTGAGCCAACGATAACCAGGAGGGGAAAGGCGGGGGTTGCAGAACTAGCCCTAAGAAAATCGTCTTTGCTGCGTCAGCTGGAAGTAGGGGGAGGAGGAGTGCTGCTGAGCCCAAGTTTCCTGCAGCTCGCGTTTGGTGCAGTCCTTTATCCCTCCCCGACATATTCCCCCCTGTGCTCTTCTGCTCCTCATCCAGGGATGCAGGGCTTCAGGGGCGAGCGATGGGGACACAGCGGGGCAGGCGGGCAGCCCCTCGCCAAGGTCTGGGGCAAGGGTGAGGGTTAGGGCAGGGGCTGTGGGAGTGGGGCACTTGGGACATGCCAGCCTGCAAACGTGTCGTCTGGGGAGGGATCCGGCTGGTGCGAGAGGCAGATCCTTTGTGTGAAGCAGCTCCCGAGCTGTCAAGGCAAAAGCTAGTAGCAACAGGCCTGCAAAGCCTCCAATCCAAAACAGGAAAATCTCCATTTTTCTTTTGATCTGAAGTTTCAACAACAATAACAATATATTTTAAAAAAGAAAAAAAGAAGAGGGTGAAATCCATCAGGTGCCAGCAAGAGAGCCAGGTTTCTGCGGTGTGTGTGTATGGAGGAGGGAGGGATGGGGTGGTTCAAACAGGAAAGGAGGGGCCTTGGTTGGAAAGATTTTTCGGCAGTCTGGTTTCTAAGGAAGGAGTGAGAATATTAAGTAGTTGATACAAATGAAATTCCTGCTGGGTGCCAACAGAGTTCACTGGAGAAAAGACGTGGCTCTATGCGTGTGTGCGTGCATGCATGAGTGATAGAGCTGGTCCCAAGCTCCCATGCAGCGCTGTCAGCCTGGATCTGCTCCAGGTGAATGAAGGGAGCCCCTCTAGAGTGTGTACTGCTGCAGCGGAGAACAGCAGCTGGCCTTAAATGGGAGCCTCTGCAAACCTGAGAGATGTTGGAGGAAGGCTGTGTGCCTCCTCGTGTCGATATTTAAGCACCAGCATCCTGTGCCCAGATGACCGTCGTGGCTTTGGCACGTCAGTGGTGTAAGCGCCGTTGTGTGCAACTGGAAGCATTTGCATGACTGCAGCGTGAGGTGTCCCGTCAGGCTCGGAAGAGAGGGGTAGGAGAGCTTGGGTACGTTTTGTGCCAGCTTCAGGACAGCTCCTGGTTTCTTTTGGTCATATAGTTTGGCACACGCGTGTCAGGGCAGCCGGGGAGGAAGGAGAGGAGGAGAAGCAGCGAGCTGGTGCTGTCTTGCACAGAGCGTGGTGCTCTGCTTCCTCCTAACGTCCACTGGAAGTTTTACCCACGCTGGATCAAAAGGCATCGCAGATGTAGGAGCAGCTGTGTGAGCTGTTATAGTGGTGGTGGTTCCCAGCACTCTTCACCCAAACTGGAAAGCCTGGGAGCAGTCTGGGAACAGGGGCAGGAACCTCAGCCTCTCCGGGGCTCATCCTCCTCTGCTCAGTGGGGCAAGCCACTAAGAACAGTTGCAGCTCATTTTACCCATGCTAAGTCACAGGGGAGATAAGAGGGCCCACGGCACAGCAAATCCTGACTATTTTTTACCAAGCACTTAGTAGTGCAAATTCAAGGTTGAACAAAAATAAAAGCAGAATTTGGCTGGAACACACCTGCCCCTCAATGTGGGCTGCAGAGCAGCAGGATTAATGTGCACAAGGAAGATACACATGTGAGCATACACACACATGTACCAGTATTCACACACCCCCACACACCTGCACAAACATTTAATGTGTGCAAACACACACACGGAGCATTTTTGTCTCTGCGGCCAGAATGGTTTCCAGGCAGCACACACAAACCTCTCAGGTGCAGTGGTTCTGCTTATGACTGGCACATGGTATTTTGCCGTCAAGACCAGATATTGGCATACAGACCGGCCTACCCTATCCTCCCACTGAGGGCTGAGAAATAAGGTGCAGGAGGTGAGCACATCAAACAAGGGGAGGCAAGGAAGGAGACGGAGGCAAGATTCCTCCCAGCCAGCTGTGTGGATCCAAACTCACCCCCCGCCATGTTTGGAGGTGGGTTGTATTTTCTGGATGGACTAAGTCTACGTTAGTTAAATACCCTGAGAGATATCCCAATGAAGGTGCAGATTGGTTGTGGCTTGCAAAAGGCAGATGATCCTCCTGCTGCATGCCAGGGCTGGAGGGCGCGTGCGGGGGCAGTGGTGCCTGGTGGCATTGGTAGATGGTGCCAGGGGCACTGAGCGTGCTGCGGCCCTGCAAACTTCTCTTTGCCCAGGCAGCAACAAGTGGCCTTTGGGAAAGAAGAACTGAATTGGGAATAGATGGCAAATTTGCTGAAATGTGGTAAGCTGAGGGCAGGAGAAACAACCTCCAGCGCTGAGGAGGAGGAAGCAGCAGGACTTGAGGACATGGTGCATGCAGAGGTCAAAGATGATCCAAAGAGTTTGGCCTGGGTGAACCCACTGGCAGCCAGCATAATAACCACCTAGTCATTTGTAAGGAGATTTTCTACAGGTAAAAAGATAGATATCTGTTTATCCTCAGGACAGGTGTAGCCAAAAGCACAAGGAGGCTCTGCTGGCAAGGAGGAGAGGGAACCCTGGCCCATGTGCTGCAATCTTTAAGACCCGGACCCCCGAGGCCTATTTAGTGAGAGCCTCCATGCTGGGTCTCCCTGGAGTGACATGCAGGGCTGCCTGTGGGTCACAGAGCAGCGTGGCAGCTGTGCCGGCGCTCCCAGACCCCAGGGAGCTGCCCATTTGAGATCACTGGGCATGGGTCATGCTTGATGCCTCTGTCCATCCAGCAAGGGTCACGTCGCATCTGGTGATGGAGTGAAATTCCCCATCCTCTCACCACTCAATCACCACGAGACACTGTCTATTCCTTCAGCTGTGTAGCCAAGGCAACTCTCAGCAAGATGTTGTTTTTGGGGTGGCTCTTTGATGCTAGTGATCAGAGGGGACCCCTTAGTGTTTATGTCAAGCCATGGCTCACAGTTAATCCCAGCAGAAGCCAGTGTAATGTGTTTGCAGAAATTTGGGACCTTGGTGGTTTGATGCGGGCAAATTTGCTCTTAAGGAAGCAATTTCTCAGCATGTTTTGGTGGATCTCCTGTCTGTTTACGATGTTTCCAGGACAAGTGTACTAACTGCCCATCAGTCCATGTGTTTTAACCATCAGCTTCTGGCTGGGAGACCACACCTGCCTTAAGCTATGCCTGCAGGAAGGTCCAAGCCTCCCTGGCTGCAGAATGGCTCTGGTCAACAGGCTAAAGCTTGAGAGGAGGCATCTTAAATTTATGCCTGTGGAGTCAGTGGGCACTTCTTGTGCGTGTTTGCTTAAAGGCTTGCTCTCACTATTGCCCTCATTCTCCAGACCCCTCTGATATTCCCATAATATTTCCCTGTACCTCCACCCTTTTGGTACTGCCTCTTTCACACAGAATGTGGAAATGGGGTGTCAATACACCCCACAGCAAACTGGTACATCATTCCCTATTAGCCTGGCAGGGCTTGATCCTGCAAGATGCTGAGCGCCTTTTCGCTAGGCCCGGAGCACCACAGGCTTTCAGGCACCTAGTCCTCTTCATGGAAGCCAGCTACCTCAGTTCTCAAAGGACTGTGAGGCCAAAGCTGAAGACATTGTTGGCTTCAGTAGGATTGGAAAGCTCTTAGCAGCTGCCTGCCCTGTGGGCTGTTATTGCAGTTTGGTTTGTTTGCTTGTTGGATGGACACAGCTGGCTCACTGATGAAGATAATTGTTATGTTGATGGAGGTAACTGGTCTGGTTGCTATTTAAGGGCAAGAAGGTAATCCTGACAGATACTTAAGGAAATGATCCCCTAGCTAAACAAGAGAGGGAATGTATCTTAAAGGTAACTTTGGGGCGAAGTTGGCCAATAGTCATAATTCTTTTTGTAGAAAACTAGTAGAAATATTTTCTTTTTCCAAATTCACATGGGATTCATCCTTGGAAGACAATTAAATCAACAGACCCATTTATTATTCATGCTTAAGAAATCAGATGTTATGCATTGGACTAATGATGAAAATCTAGTAATTAAATAAGCCAGTGAACAACTATGGAACCTGGCTTTCACTTTTTAATTTAAAGGAGATGCTGGAAAAGAAAAAAAGTTTTATTAGGGAGGGACTGTCTGTCTTATACCTGTCCAACAGTCAATTATGGTGCTGCCACAGCCACATGTATGTCTTAATACATCTTAATAATGTCTAAACACTAAGTGACATACAGTCACTTTTCTTTCACTTGTGACTCCTGCTTTCCTGAAGAAATAGCAGAAACAGGTGAAATTTTACCACATCATTTCATAACCATTTCAGTGTTCAGTTATTTGGTTTTGTAATAGCAGAGGCAGCTTGAGGTTGCAGGAAAAACAACAAAGTGCAACAGGGATCTTATCAATCCAGAAAGGCTCCGGACTGTCGTGGTTTAACCCCAGCTGGTAACTAAGCACCACGCAGCCGCTCACTCACTCCCCCTAGCCAGTGGCATGGGAGAGAGAATCGGGAAAAAAAAAGGTAAAACTCGTGGGTTGAGATAAGAACAGTTTAGCAGAACAGAAAGGAAGAAATTAATAATTATAATAACAACAACAAAATG
This sequence comes from Pandion haliaetus, assembly GCA_013401275.1. Classification (NCBI taxonomy): domain Eukaryota; kingdom Metazoa; phylum Chordata; class Aves; order Accipitriformes; family Pandionidae; genus Pandion; species Pandion haliaetus. Next base: position 156,504 of record VYZV01020583.1, read on the forward strand.
ACAATAATAATGAAAGGATTGGAATATACAAAACAAGTGATGCACAGTGCAATTGCTCACCACTCGACAACTGATGCCCAGTTAGTTCCCGAGCAGTGATCCCCCCTGCCCCAGGCCAAGTCCCCCCAGTTTATATACCAGCCATGACGTCACGTGGTATGGAATACCGCTTTGCCAGTTTGGGTCAGCTGTCCTGGCTTTGTCCCCTCCCAACCTCGTGCCCCTCCAACCTTCTTGCTGGCTGGGCATGAGAAGCTGAAAAAGCCTTGACTTAGTCTAAACACTACTTGGCAACAACTAAAAACATCAGTGTGTGTGTGAACATCAACACTGTTCTCATGCTGAACCCAAAACATAACACTATACCAGCTACTAGAAAAAAAATTAACTCTATCCCAGCTGAAACCAGGACATGGACCTGTGGCAAAGGGTGAACAATTGTCTTTCTTGGAGTTTCAGACTCCAAAATGGAGGTCTGCACCCTTTGCTCTATCAAGGGACCTGTGATATTTTTTTAACATTGAAAAGCATCTTTGCATCATGTTGGACCAAAGGGGATTGTTTAGTGTATGCAATGGTACCGTGCAGGGAGGGAAATGGCTAGGAGAGGCAAGAGTCATCCGTTAGGATCAAGCTTGGGCAAGTTTCTGCTTATCAGTGTTGTCAGAGTGTGAACATAAAACTTCTGGTACTTTTTTTGTGGTACTACTTAGGTGGACTGAGCAATTAAATAATGGCCAGGCCTACCCCACATGAAGGCTTTCTGAGAGAAGGAGCCATTAAGAAAGTAGAAGGGAGTCCTGAGGGCAGAGGTGGAAATCTCATCACTCAGAGCTCCTAAAAGTCAGGTCGGACGGTACATGTGACGATGTGTCATCTGGTGCTGACACAGAGATGAGCAATGGATGATCTCACAGATCTTTTCCATCTGGTTTAAGGCAGAGCTGTGAAAGTCAGGCAGAAGGCCTAGAAATTAATCCAGGCCAGGCTGGAGGTTGCAATCACAGCTGCACACATGAAATACTTGTGGTGTTGGAGCAATTCTCATCCAGCACCTAACACAGGTGCATCTCCAGACTCCACCTGATGTGCCTTCACCTCTCTCTCTGGGGTGGGCAAAGGGTTTGGCTTTCTTGGCTCTTCCAGTTACTGGCTGCTGTTGAGGCTGACAGACAACCTCAATAACATAAGTGAAGATGGATCTTGTGATGGAGACCACAAGCCTCCAGTGGGAGCAGCCTCTCCCAGATTCAGTTCCAGTAGGCCAGTTGTTAAAAGCTTCTGCTCGGTATGAAACTAAATCAGATTCAAAACCCTGACTAAAAGACAAAAGCTACCTTGATCCATAAGCAGGCCAGAGAGCTTAGCATGAACTGTAGTGGCTACATCTCTGGTAGGACATCCTTTTCTCAGGATCATCTCCTTTAAATAGAGCGGTTTCCTCTTAATTGCACATTGCTCTCAGAGTAAAATGCTACAATATCCACAGTGACATCCCAGCTTTTGACAGCTGCCAGCTACACTCTTCTTGGTTATGGTTCTCTTTCTAAGGCCTTCTTAGCTCTACTATAATTTGTCACGTTTGGGTTTCAGTGATCAAGAGTATCAGTGTCCTGGCAGCATCCTGCTTTCAAGTCCAGGTTTCTTGACATCTCATCTATATTGACACCTGCCTTCAGCTGAGTTTTGGAGACAATTCCCCCATAGTCCAAGGGGGCAAAGCTACCTACTCCTCCTCCCTAGTGTCATTTCCTCCACCACTGCTGTTGAGCTACCGCCATCCGAAAAAGTCTTCCTTGTCCCCTTCTTTCTCATACAACCATAGTTGATGGATGCTATTAGGCTTCTCTTCCAACCCATCACACCTCCTCCATTCCTAAAGACACAGCAAGATTTTTTTCAGGTGATCCCTTCCCACCTGGTGGCCAGATGAGCAGTTCACACCCTTTTGTTTTCATTCAGAAGACCTGAAAATATGTTTGTTTCCTAGGAAGGTTTTTTCCTGTCTTTTTGCCACAGATAAACCCCACAGAGAAACTACTGCTAAACAATTAAATTATGCTTGTCAGGAGCTACTTTAGATTTTCCTCACCTTTACTGTCAGTTAGGCAGAGACTGTCATGCAATATTCTTCTCTGAGTTTTCCTTCTTTGCTCTTTTCTGCTCTTAGTTCCTTGGGTGGTTTTTTTGCCACCTTTATTACAAGTGATGAAATCTGCTGCTAGGGTGGCTTTGTTGGAAAAGATGCAAGACTGAGAAAGACTGAATTATTTCATCCTTTCCAGGAAGGAAAAATATGTCTTGGTCACTATGATATTGAAAGATGTTTTATTTCAATTTCTCTGGGTCATTCTTCAATTCCGCTCTCAGCTTCTTCTGCAGTTTCAGCATATGGAATGGGGAACATCTGCAGTCTCCAGATGATACGAAGGAAATGTGTTTTATCTTCCTATCATCAGTGCATCAGCAACAGGAGCTTTTTGATGTAAATCTAATCCTGAAATACTTCCTTCCCCTCCACTTGCCAGTTCAGTTCTCTGGAAGATAACTTTGTTCAGGAAATGTCAGGCTTATGCAAGCAGCTTTCTAGAAACAGAGTGCCTGCAATTTTTGCAAGATGGCGCACGTCGGCATCATTTAATTGTAAAGGATGGATGTTTGTTCATCATCTTACCGGAGGGAGAAACTCTGGAAAGTTTCCCAACTCTTACTGGTTAGACATTTTGGGTTCCCTCTTGCACCGAAATGGTTGTTGCTGGGAGCCCCAAGTCTCTGGCCACACTGCCTGTCCACCACAGGCTGCCTGTCCACCACAGGCTGAGACCTTCATCTGAACTTGGTGTGTCCTGTATATGCATTGCTAGCTCCAAAGGCTCTGTTAAGAACTGATTGTAGCCAGATTTAGGAGCTGTCCCGAGAGAAAGAGACAGGTCAAAGACAACAGTGAGCCCCCATCCTTGCTTGTGCATCCCAGGTCAGAACCAGCCGAGCCCTCCTGCTGGTGCCCAAACCTGGCTCTTCCAGCACAGGATAGATGCTGGGAGCCTGCTGAACTAACAGCTAGCAATGCGTAGGGAAGGAGCTTACGTCATGGAGATCCCCATCTCTAAACCTGCTTTTCTCCTTGCTCTAGAGAGTTCCTCCCAGGGAGTTTTATTTTGTGGCTGCAACAAGGAAGGGCAGCTCAGGAAAGTATCATTTGGCACACAGCAACGCAAATCCTTCCTTACGGTTCAAGTTTCCATAGCCATACCTCTCCCACCTTGGCGGCACTTGCTGGCACTGCGGAGAAGTGGTGCTGACCCAGAGATCCGTTCCTACAGATAGGCCCTGCACTTCCAGAGCAGACCAAAACACGAGCTGGTTCCCTTGAGAGCTCCTTTCCCACATGCTGAGCTGCATTTCTCCCCCATCAGCTCTGTATGAGAACACCGAGGTCATCAGAACGATGATCTCCCTTTCCCATGAATCCTGTGTGAACCTGGGGGCAGCCCAAGCACCTGATATTCGTGCTCTGCAGGTGAGTCCTGGCTGATGCAGCAGAATCTACATCTGCAGGTTTCTGCTGAGGAGACACAAATGTCCTGAGAAAGAGCTGGTCTTCCAGGCTAGTTCAGAAAAGTCCAAACAATAACTTTAATAAAAAAAAAAAAGCCACAGTATAGCACATCCCTCTGCCATCCATCCCCACTTTCCAAGGCTCTTCAGGTATTCCTGAGCTGTTCCCAAGCATCCTACTGGGCCTTGGCTTAATAAAATGGAGATAAGTCTTAACCTAGGGTTGAGTCCTTCCAGCCCTCTGGCTGCTTTTCCATCTCTTCTCTGAGCTTGGTCCCACTGATCCATATCCATCTTTTTAAAGGTGTCTGTGGGACAAGAAGTGAGGTCCCAGCAACTTTCACCATGCTGTCACAGGGACTTAAGGTACTGGGATACCCCAGAACTCTCTTCCAAAAGCTTGTGTGGAGTTTGGGCCATGGACTATTTGGACTTTGTTCATTTGCCTTTGGTAGGGGACTGGGCATGGTGGGGCAGAGTGGGTGTTTTGTGGGTGCTCCAAGATGCTTTGGCTGCTAAGGACTTCCTTCCACACTCTGCAAATCATAAAGGTGATTTGCTGCCTTCAGCAGCCATTGAGGTACCTAATTCCCAGTGAAGGAAACAGATTCTGGGTTTCCTTACCACTGCTCCTGTGCCTATAAAACAGTTTTTCACTGCTGGCCATGAGAGCTGCACCACAGGCTGCAAGGGGATCAGTACTGAAGAGATGGTGGGCTTTATCTTTCTTAACTTCAGATCTTTGGAGGCCTAAGGGAGACCACTGGAGTCACAGGAGGTGAGACTGGAGTCTCCACAGATATGTCGTTCCACCCTAAAATCGGTGCCCAAGTCAAATGATGGGGCTGGTCACAATTTGGAGGGTACAGCATCTCTGCAATGACTTAGACATGGAGTTAAGCCATCCAGTGAAGCCCCAACACCTCTGTGTTAGCAGACAGGCGTTACTTAACACAGATCTGTCGTAAATGCCTGTTCCACATATCTGGGACTTGGGGGAGTTGAGGTGGCAGTCCAAGCACGGCTGCTGTTTTTCTGTCCTTCTCGGTGTGTGGTGTCTCCTCCCAGTCTGTCATCGCCTGTGAGCATCACCAGCGTGCTCCCTTGCCAGTCCCCTCCAGACTGGCTGCGTCGGCCTGCCATCGAGTCCCCACCAAAGCACAAAAGTTCGTCGGAAGTCCAAGGCACATTGCAGCTGGCTCTCCTGCAGCCAACGCCCTGGGCTAGCAGAGGGACTGGCTGGAGCCTGCATCCCCGGCCCTGGCTGATCCTCCTCCGGTGGGTGCCAGACGGCCTCAGGCTGGGCGGCCGCCTGAGATCACCGCCTGACTTCACCGGGGCGGTGGTCCGCAGCAGTGACTCTGGCCCTGGGCATTGCGTCTGAGCCGGCTCCACTGCCCACCCTGTGGGGCTGTGATGAGGGGCTCGGGGTCGTTCACTGCCACACTGGGGGGTTGTGCCTGCAACAGGAACATAAATGAGCTGTTCTTCGTTAGGGCAGTGAAAGCTCCCTTCTGTCTGGGCTGATCCCCGCAGCCTCTGGGGAGCTCAGGAATGCTTTTGCTCAGTTGTGCTCTCCAGCTGCCAAAGGGCGCGAGATGAGATGACCCTCATCACTCTGCATCCCTTCCCTGTCTGCATTTCAAGAATGCAAACACAGCAGCTGTCCCTGTGTGCTGACCAGGAGGGAGTGAGTTTTATTTTCCCATCATGGTCACAGGTGCAAGTCCAGGCTGGGGAGGAACTTGCCTCCATCTCAGGAGGTTTTGGCATAGGTGAGGCACATCCCCTCCTCTGGAGTGGGGACAAGTGCAGAGGGCAGCTGGGGGAAATGCACAATGGGGGTTTTTACCAGCCAGGGACCTGAGCACAGAGCATAAGACCCAATCTGAAGAAAAATGGGTACATCTCTAACATGATTTGCAAGTGCAAAAGCTATTTTCAGGGACAGCTGTTCTGCGTTGCCCAGCAGGAACCAGTACCATAAAGGATAGGGGAGGAAGGAGAAACGGGAGGATCCCGTCCCTCCGGCAGGTACAGGGAAGAAGACAAATATTGATTTCAGCAATCATTGCCTCTACCTGCATGTGCGTGTAAAGTCCGGAAGGAAGACATAAGCCAGCGTGGGGCTGGGCAGATAATGGAGCCACCGTAGATGGGAATCTGCAGCTGTTTGTGCCATGGAGGTGTTGCTATGGGTGAAGCTTGGAGGGAATGTCCGGATCTGGCTCTGATTAGCACTTCAGGGTCCTGATTGATGGGAACTGCAGAAAAATCCCTCCCACTCTCCCCCAGTGTCTCTCATAAATTTTTTCCCTTCTCCATTGCCAGCGTCGGCTGCCTAGGTGTCTGATCCCCAAATGTTGTCCCTCTCCCCTAAAAAGAAAGCCAAGGTGTCAGAGATCGCCCAGCTAGGTTTGGAAAATGCCACATTGTTGTAAGTAGCCATGGGACAGAAACTGGGGTTCTCCAGAGGCAGCTGCCACCAAGGCCCAAAATCACAAGGAGCCCGTTGGAAAAGCAGGGTGGAGGATCACTCGTGGAGTCCTGCAGCTGAGGATATTCCCTTCCTGGGAATACTGGGAGGTGGCTCTTCATCCTGGGGGTAAATCTTCCTCCAGTGGAGAGCAGAGACATTGTGCACTGTTGCACTGTGCTGTATAGTGGGAGAAGCTGCTCTCTAAGCAGCGATGTTTCAGCCTTGGGCAACATAAGCCTTAATTTCCATCTTGCAATGAGCACCTCTGAACAGAGGTGGCTGATTTTGGGGGCAAAGGAAGGACAGGGCAACTTCTCAAGGCCTCCACCAGTGACATTTGCTGTCATTCCTATGCTAGAGGTTTAACTGAGATCCCCATTAAGTCTTTCTCCAACACCTTCCTGCTTAAGTGATGTATTATGCTAGTGCTCATGCTGTAAATACTAATAATCATGATAATAATCAAGAGGGCTGTTTAGCAAAGTTGTGCTATGGTTGTGCTTGTCCTTGTTAGGTGCAGGTGTCTTTTTGGTTTTTTTTTTTTAACAGGACAGCAAGTCCTCTAGCAGTGGGCTGTGGATGTAACAAGCACGGATCATTAGCAGCAGTAGTCAATAGATACTTTTCCTACCTTCCTGCCAGAAACTGATGGAAATGTATTACGAAAATTCAAGCCTCCTAGCCATTTGGAACAAGCTTCCTGCTCCTCTCTGTAATGTCAGCAAGCAGGGAGGTGGTGTTACCACACGCCCCACACCCACATGTGTACGAACACACACACCCTGTAGGGACCTCACACGTGTCCAAAAGTTCTGGAGTACAGAAGCACACAGGCTGGGTTTTGGCCTAGGTGAAGGAAGGTGCACAGGCTGCTCTGGGTGATGTCTGTCGAGATCAGCAGGCAGAGGGACAGGAGTAATTTGCAGCTTCCCAGAAACTGTGCCTGGTATTTTGCTACTCTGTGTCACTTCTGTAGGGGCAGGGTGAAAGGGTTGGAAATGGCTTCTGCTAGGGAGCTCCCTCTGGCCAGCCTGGAGTGGGAAGAGGGCACTAGGCCTTCAGCAGAGGACAGCCCACACTCTGCTATGGGTAGTTTCTGCCTCCCAGGGCTCATGGGAGCCTGCATGAATTAGGACATCAACAGTCCTTCTGGTCTGACTTGTGTTGGGAGCATCTTCAGATGCTCACCCCTCTTTCCCTGGGTCCTCCAAGGGCACCGCAGTATCAGACCAGACACAAAGCCATGGGGTGGCTCTGAGTTGTGTTCAGTCTTCTGCCTTGGCTGTAGGGTCAACATCCCCTTGAGGTGGCTACAGCCCAGCTCCCACCTCCAGACTAGCCAGGCATCCTCAGTTTGGCCAGCAATGTCACTCTTCTGTGTGGCCAGCGAGCCTGGGACCCCTGCTGAGAGGTCACCTCCTCCTGAGGAATGGGGAGAAAGGATGGACATGTGAAAGCCACCCACCTCCTGCTTCCCACTGTCCCCTGCCTGGGGACACCGTGAGTAGGGCCTTCCTGCGTATGCCGTGTGCCCATAGCTGGCATATGGAGATGTAGCATGCTCTGCCTCTGCAAACAGCTGCCTGCCTGAAGCCCAATCACCAGGTTGGCAAGGCGGATGGGAGTAGGCGGGAAGTGGCTGTGCAGTGGGCCAGACCCTGACACTGAGGGAGGAGGAACTCCAGCCTCCTTCCTGAGTCTCAGACAGGCACAATTAGGGCTCATTTGGGGAAACTGGGTGTTGCTCCTGCCAGCATCTCTTCGGGAGCAGAAGTGCAGCGGTGCCAGCGCTGCCTGCCACGAGCCAGCCCCGGGGTGGCAGATGGAGGTTAACAAATGAGCTGGTGAGTGAGGATGGACAGGTGGGTGCAGGGGCTCTGGAGATGCTGACACAGGTGTCTGGTCCCAGCTGCAGCGGGCGGCTGCTGGTTGATACGGATGAGCTGGCCAGGAGGTGAAGCAGGGGCACTGTGTGGGTGCTGCCTACCCTGGCTCTGCCTTTCCCTCTTGCATTGGCACCAGGAAGGTTCCTCACCAGCTGCCCAGAGCTTGTCAGGAGTTTGTGTGTCAGATACCTCTGCCCTTCATTTTGTCAAAATTGTCTTCTTAGTGTCAAATTAGAGAACAGATAGTTGAGTGCATGAGCAGGGACTGCTTCAGCCTTGTTGCTGAAGGAAATTAGGCTATCAAAAACATCAGAGGGTGGAGGAAAGGGATCCCTCCAGGGCATCCGTGGGGTTCTCACTGGGAAATAAAGACCCGAACTAGACACCACAGCCATCCCTTGTCATACACTACTTGAGCAGGAACCCGTGTGTGCTGGGGAGGGCCAAGGGGGTCAGTTCCAGGTGCCTTTTCAGCCCTGCAGGAAGCACTAGAGTCAGGCTGGAAGCTGGGCAGCTTTCAATGCACGCCAGCCCTCAGCTCCATCTGCAGAGCACGGGGCTCCTGTGGCTCCCATCTCCCCTTGCCAAAAGGGCTCCACATTAGTCCCCAGGTGCCAGACTGCTCTGGCTGGCTGGCAGCTTGCAGGAAGCAGAGAAATAAGGTGTTTTCAGAGGCTGACGCTGCTGTCTGAGCAGGCTCAGCCGCTGCAAACACCCATTGCACTGCAAGTCCTGGGAACTGGACATCCTGTGTTGTTTGTCTGACTGAATCCTCGCTGCTTTGTCCCATTTGTTTGTTATTTTAGGTTTGCCCAGGTAGCTGTGCATCTCATGTTTGTTATTGCAGAGGTAATGAGCTGTGCCTCTCTGGTGTTATTGTAGGGTTGCCTGCACCGGTGTGAATCCTCCCCTCCCCTTAATTACCTTAGGGCAGCCTAGGGAGATGCCCTGGCTGTGCTGCATCCAGCCCTGGCAGTCAGTGCCAGAGGGGATTCCTGGGACAGATCACAGCATGTTTCATTGCTGTGGAAGGGCTTAGTCAGTGTGGATGTCTCCAGTCTCCTTTCAGACCTCGAATTGCCACAAAATCTTTGTGGCAAAGGATGCTCTTCCACTGCACCTTCTACAGTGTCATTTCCCGGGGGAACAAGATCATTCCCAATTTAATCAATTTCTTCTCTATCCCTTGTCTGTCATCCCCTTATAATAGAGGAGCCCCAACCTGTGGGGGCTTTTGGGTCCCGCAGCAAGAGAAAAAACCCCAAACATACAAGCATCATGGGGTAAAATGGCAACAGAATCCCATCCCGGGGATATGTGCAAGTCCTGGGGATGGTGCATGAGGTTATTTACATTGCTGTGGGCAGTTAGGGTGCAGAGTCTGGGATGCCGACCCAGCTCTGTTCTTGTGCAAAGAGAAGAAAAAAAAGCTGCTTTAATAAATAAGTGGCTGTGGAAAACTTTCCAGTTTGCTGGAAGAGAGCAGGTCTGACTTGGCAAGGAAGAAGAGGAAACCGGTAACTGTGGCAGGCTTGAGGGTCCAGCAACCAGCCTGTCCCCTCAGCCACCTCCAAGGCCACCCAGCTACAGGTGTGTGTGACAGGCCAGTGCTACCATCTGCTGCTGAGCAGTGCATCCAGCCCCCTTGCCAGGCATCCCCTGGGCAACCCTGGGCAGCCTGGTGGGGCAGAGCCATCCTCCTCGCCCCTGGGGTGCATCTGGGCTCCAGGGAGCTGCCAGTCTGCAGGGAGACTCCTGTTTGCCTTGTTGCAGAGTGTTTATCTGCTTTTATTATCATCCTGAGCCTTTTTCTTTTGTCCCAACAGTGATGTTATGATTGGGTCCCTGCTATCTTCACCATAGGGTTGCAGAGGGGATAAGCTGGGTTAACTGGCATCAGAGTCCCTGGAGACACTGTGCAGGGAGGGATTTCAGCCACTCTGGTGCTTTTCCTCCCACCTCAGTGGGCTCCCCCGTGCCTGCTCGCTGGCCCCAGCACAAACCTGGCATGAGCACAGGGCTGCTGGGAACCAGGGACTGGGAGACCGGCAGCCTCAGGAGCCGTAAACTCTATTCAAATTTAGTCCAGAAATAACCCTTTTTCACTCTGGTGGCTGTACTAAATGTCACAAGTCATCTAAGTTTAGACTGTCACCAGCTCTCTCCTATATATAACCACGCAGGGCTCCTGACTGCATCCTGCTGGCACAGGTCACACTGGGGCAATCCAGGGGGGGGTGTATAGGAAGGTGACTGCCATGGGCAGAGCCTAAACGTGCTCATCCCTTGTCATCGGTACTATTGGTGCAGCTACAGTCAGGCAGCGCTGCTTGGCAGCGTTACCCCAGGCTTTGCCGGCTGCTTGGTAGGTGCCAGCGGACAGGGGCTGGTTCAGTCCCGTGAGTGTGGGGCTGCAAACTGAGGACCCTGCAGCTCCCAGCGCTTGTCAGACATGTCTTCGGCATCACTGCCGAAGTGTCTGCCCAAACATGTGTCAGCTTTGCTGTGGGATTGACCTTGACTTTGGAGTTGTCTCATCTTTGAGCATCCCTAGCTTTTCCTCTTGCATCTGCAAGGCAGGGTGGGGTGTGAATTTGTCACTTAATCTTCTCACCATGGCTAAAGAGGGGCTTTTCTGCCACATTTTGTGTGTCATCTGGTCCTTTCTGGGTTTAGGATAGGCCCTCCACCAGCCCTTCCACGCTGACACACTGCAAACAATGGTGGCCTTATATGTAGGAGCCCATCCTGACCCCCAGCTCCTCCATGCCCTCAGACATCTTCCTGTCCTGAGCTCAGGGGTCATGCAAAAGCCATGCCAGGTCCCACACAGTGGGATAAAGGCAGGGCTGTAGGCAGCAGCTGGGAAAGGGATTTCTTTGGTCATTTGTTCCCATCCTGCCTGGTGCAAAGATGTTCTCTGGGGTCAGGCAGGAGGCTCTCTGTGCAAAAGAAAGCCCCAGTCAGCTCACAGAGACCTGACAGTTTGGTACCCCTTCCCTTCCAGAACGGGAGTCCCGAGAGCATGAGGAGCCGACCACATCAGAGATGACAGAGGAGACCTACCCACCCAAGGCCTACCGGCCCAAGCACGGGCGCCTCTCCGAGCTCAAGGCTGAGGCCCTGAAGAAGGACCGCCGGAAGAAGCTGACACTGGCCAAGTTTGTGGGCATGGCAGAGAACACGGCGCACCCCCGTGTCGTCATCCCTGAGCTCCGGCAAGAGTTTGAGCTGGTGGGTGCCTTCACCTTCCCTCTGCGGGGCTCCTGCGGGCAGGGGGCTGCGGGAGGGCTTTGCCCCCTGGGGAGCAGGTGCCAGTGAGGGGGGATGGGTGGACCTGGGGGCATTTACAGCTGGAGGCTTGCTGCAGGGTGATCCCCTTCTCATGCTCCATCGTCTCCCTGCTTGCAGGGTCCCTGCCGCAGGCACATGGAGGCATCCCTGCAGGAGCTCAAGAGCAGCCAGCGGATGGTCCCACGTGCTGTCCACCTCCCCAACTGTGACCGAAAAGGCTTCTACAAGAGGAAGCAGGTAAGAGCCCCACATAGGGATCCTTCCCATCCAGGGTCTGCTGCCCTGGATGGAAAGGATGGAGGTTTTTCCTCTACTGGACTGCTGGGGAGGTTGCTGTGAGCATCTCCAGGCACAGTTGGCGGTGGGTGGCCTTGCTGATGGCTGCGAGTGCCATCTGGCCTGAGGCAGGCATCCTGAAGGAGCTCTTTGTGGGAGGAGGAAAAGGCAGAGCCCTGGGCTGGGGTGGCAGCAGGGATGGAGATGTGCTGAAAGCAGAGAGCAGGAGCTAGGTCCTACGCAGGGGATTGCATCGCTAGGGTGAAAGGGGCAAAGCACATGGCTGGTCCTGGTACCAGTGTGAGGAAGCCACATGGAGTCTGGTGGCCAGCTCCTGATCTCTGCCCTTGGGTGTCTCCCCAGTGCAAGCCCTCCCGAGGCCGGAAGCGTGGGTTGTGTTGGTGCGTGGACAAATACGGCATGAAGCTGCCGGGGACTGACTACCTGAGCGGAGACCTGCAGTGCCACGCGTTCGACAGCAGCAACGTGGAGTGAAGTCGCACCCCCTCCCTCTGCCCCATCACTACCTACCCAGGCTCCCTTCCACCCTCCCCTCCGCACCTCCCCGTGCCCCGGGACTCCGATTCCTTTCATCTCATGTAAGAAGAAAAAAAGAAAGGAAAAGAAAAAAGAGAAAGGAAGGAAAAGAAAAAAGAGAAAGGAAAGAAAAACAGCAAAAGGGAAAGAAAGAGTAAAGAGAGGAAAATCAAAAAGAAAGGAAAAAAGATAAAAGAAAAAGAAAGAAAAAGAAAAAAGAATAGAGAAGAGAAGAAAAGAAAGGAAAAGAAAGGAAAAGAAGAGAAAAGAGAAAAACAAACCCTGAAGAAACTGAGGACTCGGAATCTACAGCAGCCTCTTGACAACAAGGACTCAGCAAGGAAAGGACAGAGCCAGAGACAAACCAGCTGCGGCCACTCCACCATCCCGCGCCTCCCTGTGCCTCTCCCCAATGCTACTCGCACCCCCCTGCCATGAGCAGAGGCCACCCTGATGTAGGAAGCTCTCCAAGTTGGTGATTTTCCAGTACGGGTTTTGGGCAGGTTAATTTTCTTTTTTTTTTTTTTCGGGTTAGATAGTTGTTTTCTAAAGGGTCTCAGGAGAAAACCTTGTGGCCACCAGCATTCCCCCTCCTCGCTGCGGTCCTCTGGAGTCTCCTCCCCACATCACTGGGACTCACTCGAGTCAATTTGACTTGACTTCAGCCTCAAACAACCGCCCCAGATCCAGGCAGATTTTGACATACTGATTTGGGAGGAGGAGTGGGACTGCTGTCTTCGTGTCTGGAGATGAGCCAGGGAGGGAAACACAGCTCCTGCAATGGCATGAATACTCCCCCAAAAATATTTGTGGACTTCAAAAAGAAATCATCCAAAAAGGAAAGATACCCTTCTCCGTCTGGTTCCTCTCAAATGGGAGGTCAGAAATCGTTTTGGACAAGTGGGACTCTTAACCTTGTCCATCCAGGTGTGGAAGTTTTGTCATGTGCTTGTGTGTGTGTGTGTGTGTGTGTGTGTGTGTGCACAGACGTGGCTTTTCCTCCTTGCAAAACTTCGCCTCAAAACCTGCAATCTGGAAGGCTTAACTGTAAGCAGAGAGAGAGATGCTGCCCCCCTCCCCAAAAAAGCAATAATAATAACCTGCTGGACTAAGCACGGGAGCAGAGTTACGGAGGAGCATTGGTGCCTGCAGGATCAGAGCCCTGCCAACACCAAGGGCTGCACCCCAGCAGACCCCACAGATACTCCATCGCCGTCCAGACTGAAGCATCCCTATGCAGGAACAGGGGGATTGGGGCCAAAACTCTTCATCACCCTTTGCTGCCACGAGGAAGACCAACTATGGAGATTTTTTTTTTCCCTTTTTTCACAGCCAAAAAAGTGGTTTGCTCCAGGGGAAAAAATACCCCAAACCTACTCTTTGTTTTGTCTTGGATTTTTGTTAAGGCTGGTTTATAACCTTTCGCATGGGTAGGAAAATGCCAGTCTCCAACCTTTCACATTAAGGATACCACTCACATTGCCACGGCTGATTCCTGCCACCCTACAGTAAGATCCTGCGATAGGCCCTCACCTTTAACCTGGGACCCAACTCCTTGTTGAGTGACAGCAGCCACCACACCACAGAGACCCACTGCCTCAGGCATGCTGGGACAGCCCTTGGCTACCTTCCTGACTTTTTTGTTGTTTTAAATTTTTACATTTGATTTTGGGACTGTTGCCTCTCGTTTCCCCATGACAAGGGTCTCCAGGATGTTGGCGCTGGGAGGAGATACTGCAGCAAAGGAAATGAAGGAAAGGAAAGCGAGCTGTGGGGTCTGGGTGCTGTGGTCCCAGTGGGCAAACATGCACCCACTGGGTACCATATCCCACTGCCACGGCTGGAGATGGCAGCTGGCGCTGGTCAGAGGACACAGCTGATCTCAGGGGGAAGGTTTTTGCACCTCTGAAGCCCCTTTGAGCATCCCAGAGCTGAGCAGAAAGGAAAGGGGGTCTGCAGCATTACTGGGTCCCAACCAGTGGGGATGGGACACTGGGATTCAATGCCAAGGGTGTCTGGTGGAGGCTTCTCTCCATCACCTGTTGGGCCTCCCACAGCATGGCACCACTCCCTCAAGCACACCGTGGGGCCCCCCCACCAGGATGCTTGCCCTGATCGAGGGCAGGACTGGACACCCTGCGGTTATTTCCCTCGGAGTTATGGTGGGAGCCAGTTTTGCCAATGGACTTCCACAGAGACCTGGTGGGGCGTGTTTGGAGCTGGGGGAGAGGTGTCTTCTCTTGCTGAAAAGAAGGGAGAGTGCCACCAAATGCAGATCTGCCCCCCCCAAAAACCTGCCAGAGCAGTGTGACCCCGTGTTGCTGAAGGGGAGCACAGCAGGGGCTGGGGGAGGGACCCCTCCGGGCTCTGCAGGGCTGATGGAGCAGGGTCAGTTTGACCAGGGTGGAGGGTTAATGGTGCCGTAAAGGTGGGGTGAAGAATGGGGTAAAGGTGGCAGGTGGAGGAGGAGGAGGAGCTTGTGCCGTCCCCAAGGGCCACAGGTAGCCATTGTCACCACTGTCTCCCATCTCCTCCGCTCACCAATTCCCGTGCAAAACCTCCTGACTGTTACAGGCCAGTACCACCTTCCCCAGGACCCTTCCCTCCTTCTCTCACCCTCTTTTTTGCTTTTTGTTCATTTGTTTGTTTGTTTTGTTGTTTGATTTCCCAAAACTTGAAAGCCTTTGGCTGCAGAGAAAGGAGATGAGCCGTTGGGGCAGGATGGGAGTGGCCAGAGGGATGGCAGCTCCCCACGGACCTTAACTTTTGGGGCTGATTCTCTTGCAGTGTGAGGGCCAGCTCAAAGGGCCCGGTGGCATTCTCATGATGTAGCCACCATGGTGACACTGGGAGCGTGACACAGGGTGCCTCCCTGACCTATCCCTACAAAGCGAGTCTCAGCCATGGCCCCAGGAGCCCAGAACACCAAGATGAATCCCTCACAGCCTCCCTCCCCCCTGCACATCCAGCACTGGCATGGCACTGCCTGTCCTCTCCCCACCAACCTGGGGGGAGGAGGATGGAAGGAGGGGGGCTGCACCACCCTCATCCCCCCAAGCCACCTCGGCCCCTGGGACAGGGCACCACGCACCCCACCCCACCCCCAAACCCCACANCACCCCCCCGCCCCAGGCCACCCACTCCCTTGAGGATCCCTAGCAGAACGAGGCTGTTTGCAGGCTGCACTAATATTTAGGACTGGGGTTGGAGCCTGGGTCAGGCTGGGGGCAAGAGTGGATTCACGAGGGGTCACCCCCCACCAGGGGCAGCAGTAATAAGGTGTTCCCTGTTCTCAGCACCCGGCATTCGG
>VYZV01020584.1:6481-27629 GCA_013401275.1 Pandion haliaetus
CATATGTGTATACTAACATGTCATGTTTTACCCCCGGCAGTACAGTAAGTGAACTTCAAGGATATTATGCTGACAATTAATAAAAAATCAATAGCTAATAAAGATCACTATTTACTCATAACTGTTGATCCAGTATGCTCAGCACTACACTAGGTACAAACCAGACATAGTGCTTAACCTAAAAATTTGTTAACAGCACAGCGTATTTCTTCAGCTGGCTGCCTCGTGATTTGCTGGACTTACTGTCAGTTGCAGGTTTTGCCTTTGGATAAAAAGAGCAAAGAAAGAGAGGAATTTTCGCAAAGCTGTTTTCAGAAAATTTAATCAATCCCTTAAATGCACAGGCTGAGGGGTGAGCTCAGAGACTTTATTTATGCAGGGACATACACTGTTTCCTTATAAAAGGGGAACCTGGGCTAGGGATGGTGGTTGGTTGCATTCAAAGGTCTCTACTACATCATTTGGAGGAATATTTACCACATTTATTTTTTTCAAAAGTTTAAATTGGTTTGCTTCTCCTAGATGTTTTTAGTACATTTCTTCTAAACACGCTTCACTTTCTGCAAGATGATTCTGGATTTTTATTAGCTGAATAACTTCCTTACTTATATTTCCAGAACACTAAAAAGGCTCCAGACTTGTATTTACCGTTAATCAGCTTTAACTCATCTTCCTATCTACAGTGACTGACGTGGCATATTATGTGTGAGCCATTTTAGTTCAGTTACGCTGAGCTTTGCCACTTCGCATGTTTCATAAATTGTGGAATTCCTCATTGTGCTATTGAGCTAAAATTCCTGATGTTGTGAGTGTAACACTGTTGTGTGCAGAGGTCACTTCATGCTCAGGCGAAAATCCTGTCAACTTCCATGAGAGCCTTGCATGAGTAGGAGTCAGTAATAATGAATGAGGGCTTCATGATTTTGGCCCACAAGTTTTATTTGTGGAGAACACTGGAGTCTAAGGAATATAGCTCCAGAACGCATGTTGGATGAGACAGTAGCCTCAGTAACATTGAATATAAGGGCAGTGTTGATATCAGGGACATTGGGTGCCTTATTTTTCCCCACACCCCATCAACAGCACCACACTGGTAGATTATCTGATCTATGTTCAGCCTATTTACTGCTGGCAGCCTCAGAAGGCAGTTGTGTGAAAGTATTTGGGCTAATTAATGCAATGCAATCCTTGCTCTTTACAGACAAGGATGATTTGGTAGCTATTTTTTGCTAGAATTCTTCCTCATAGTAAGTAAGTTACTCCAGTGCTCTTATTCTAATGCCCTAACTATTTTTCTGTGCTCTTACTGCACTGAGGTGTCCTTGGCTTTTCTGGAACCCACAGAATATAAACCATAGGTTTTCCAAGGCTGTAGCTTTCAGATCGATTTGTTACTTGCCAAGCAATTTAACAATATGACATGCTTGTCTCTGCAGCCAACTGGACAGATGTTTTACTTTCTAAACATATACAGCCTATTTTTGTTGGGTATATAGCAAGTAAAATAATTTTCAGTTTTATCTATACATAGAATGACATGTACTTTTAACATATGAAGTCACATTTCTAGGTACAATATCAAACAAGATTTTCTGCCTCTGTTTTTGAGACTAAAAAGAGCCAGATGGCTTCATACCGTGTATGAGTGGCAGAGCTTGTACTTGTTTAACTTTGTTCTCATCGGAAATTCTGTGTAAGAATTCTGATGAAATGTAATCAGATACAACTGCTCTCTATCAAGGTGCAATGCCATGTGCTGTAGAAATGGTGGCTATCTAGGGTTTGCAATAACTTTAGTAGTTCCATGTAATCTTTTGTGTAATTACTATACTAACGCTTGAAAAATCCAATAAAATTAGAATTCCAATAATATGCAAACCAGTAACATTCCAAAATGGAAAATAATAATTTCTTCTGATTTTGGGCATATATTGCCCTCAAATTTGTTTGGAGTCAAAAACACACAGCATTTCTAATAGTATCTTTCAGGCACAGCACCTCAAATGAATGGGATCTTCGTGATGGCAGCCGTGGTGCCTATAGTTGGTCCTTACCTCAGTATAACCTCCAAGACTTACTGCCTTAGCCTTGTTATTGCTAGTGCCTTTTGTCACGTGTGCTGTGGAGTCCATTGGCAGCTCCGTGCCAGCTGGTGCTGCCTGCCACTATCATTTTGTTCACCTGCCCTTATCCTCTGTTGTTCCTACTCACTGCTGCCTTTTCCCATAGCTCGGATTGGACAAGGGGGACTGAGTGCACTTCACGGGAATCCAGCAGAACACATCTTAGGGCATCCAGGATGCACCTCAGTCAGCCTTCCTTCTACCAGCATCTAGAAAAGCTCAACAGAGAAAATAGGTGCAAATTTGGATTTAGGTGTAGCATCTTCCATTTCTTCTTTGTGTTTTAAAACTTTTCTCTCTTTGTTCCCTTTCTTTTTTCAGCTGAATGTTTTGTTAGCAACTTTTCCTTGCATTAAATGCAGTGGCATTATATATAAGGTTAGAAGTCTGTTTCCAATGTTTAATAAATAATGGGACAATGACAAGAGTTAAATAAATAAGTCTAAATTACACTATTAAAAAGAACCTTCTGTTGCTAAAATAAGCACCTCTTCATTTCTTCCATTAGCCTTCCTTTTATGACGCAGTAGACCCAGTAGATTTTGAAAGCTTCCTAATGACGCGGCTGAACAACTTAGACTCAGAACTAGCACAAGAACTCGGTGACTTTCCTGAAGATGACTTGGACATTGTCTTTACACCCAAAGAGTGCAGGACTTTGCAACCCTCTATGCCAGAAGATGGGTAAGGAGACTTTCTCTCCCTCTGAAACACTGCAGGTTTAAAAATAGTTTTGAAGATGTTAATCCAGACACCGCACTCTGCCATCCATCCAGCCATTATGCACTTGCTGAACTTTAAACATTTGAACTTTGACACTGATTCTGTTAGGCCTGTTTGCACACTTAAAATTATGCAAGTGCTTGCATAACTTCCTGAGCTAGCTGGTAGCAGCAGAAGTGAGGTAGATAGACGTAGACCAGGAAGAAGAGTAAAGAAAGGCAGGAGAGTAGTAAGAAAAATAATTTTGTAGCTGTGATCCCAGAGGTGGAGGTTGATTCTGGTCATACAGTAAGCATAGGATTGAGGTTTTTTTCATTTTTTCTTTTTTTTTTTTTTTTTTTTTTTTTTTTTTTTTTTTTTTTTTGCCAGCTATGTGTTACCTGGCATTGATCAGATCACCAACCATTTCTTTCTCAGTACCTTTCTTGCTTAAATGGGGGGAAATGGTTTATACTTTACAAGGTTTGGGGGAAAAAAGTGTTAATTTCTAGTGTAGGAGCCACTTTTGGTTTCAGGCTGACATTAATTAAATAATTACACTGTTTTTAACAGCTTTTAAATTAAAATAGGCATCATGTGTTGATGCTGGTGCTCAGCCATCCTGGAAATATTTAAGCTGGTTTGATAAACAGGCAAACTATGGGCAACTGAATTTTTCAGAATGAGAAAAAGGGATGCATTGGAGAGTTTTCTGATGTGGTTTAGGAAGAGTCCTATGTATTGTAAACAAAATAGTCTTCAAGGATTATTTTGCCGTAGATGGTACCTTCAAGTAGAACCACAAAGGCCTATTGAGTTTTGCAAGCATTAACGGCCAGATAAACATCAAGTCAGCACCATTGTAGCTCCAAACTGCTATGGCTGCAAAGACAGCTAACCGTGCAACATGTTTGAGATGAAGAGCTGGCTCCTTCCAGTATATTCAGGAAGTGCATGGCACAGTCTTTATTCTCTGCTGTGCTGAACCTGGATGCTGAAGGGACAAACAGGCTTAGCTTATGGTGCTGAACCTGAATGCTGAAGGGACAAACAGGCTTAGCTTATGGTGTCCTGGCTCACGGGGCAGACCTGCGTTCCCCTCTGTTCCTGCAAATTTGTTACAGCCTGCTCTAATTTATGCTGGCCAGCTGTATAAACTAGAGCCCTATACAACAGTGGTATTTGTTCAGTGTTTGCTGCCCAACATACCAAATGCAATGAGGCTAAGCAGGAACCACAGTCTATATGATTTTTTTCCAGCTGTGGACTATCTGAGAACCCCTATTTCTAAGCAAGATGTCAGCCTGCAAGTTCCTTCTTGGCCCAATGCATCCCTCAGGAGGTTCAGGAGAGCAAAGGAGGTAGAGATGAGGTGCCATGCTAGGTCACCTGGGAACTCTTCAAATCACACAGGTCCTAAGAGGTTTTTTAACATTTGCATAAAAGGTGATTTTTCACTTGAAGTTACTCACAGATAATGTTCCAATCTTTATCATGAATTCTTGTTTTCCTGTGGACTGGGGAGAGAGAATGGATGTGGGACAGTGAATATGTTGGTGCTTGAAGATGGACAAAAATAGTAAAAAATTATCCAACTCTGAAATTAGATTTAAAAGATGACCATTTATCCCCTATTTCCAAGGCTACTTCCCAGCATGCCTGCTATTTAAAACAGCAGTTATCTATTTGTTTCTCCAGTAGGAGAACGTGTAGACTCACGCTGTACTATCAGTTTTAGGCCTGATTTGCACCACAGTGACATTAAGGGTTTTCTAAGGAGTCTGTGGCAAAGCTCAAATAGTCAATACCAACAAATATGCTTTCAGCAAATTTTTTTACACAGCAGCTTCCCATTGAGCTGTTCACATTGCTGTCATCGATATTAGTGCTTTCACAGAAAATCCTGGTGAAGCATGCCAGGGTGTGGTAGGGAAGATGAGAGCACAGGAGGGGCACGCACCAAAGATTCGCCTGCAGGCAATGCAGTCTGTGATGTCTTCCTACACTGAGAGCAGGAAACAGATACCACCGACCAAACTGGATTAACGTGCTGCCTGCTTGCAAACATATGAGACACCTGAACCAGATGCAGGAAGTGTGCATCAGTCCACTGGTGGCAGGGCATACAGCAGTCTGGTATTGGGCAAAGTTCTGTCCTGTGGTGCATGCATGAACCCAAATCAGTTGTTACCTGGTCTTGCTAATTGGTTGTAAATCTGTTAAGAGTTCCGGGTGGAAAGTGCTAAAAACTATCATAACATTTACCGCTCCTGCATTGCATGTGTATTGTACTCTTTTACTCACTTGGATTGGAGGATGTAACAAGTGATTTTGGCACAGGTCGCTAAAATTTTTTAGAATAGGGGTAGGGGAATTATGCTACAACATCATGACACCAAATTCATGGACATCAACTTTAGCTTTTAGTATTTCAGTTCCAATCAGTATCCAGTCTATCAGGCAGCACTGACAACCCCCTACATTAAATGAGACTTATTTGAAAATAACAAAATTAATATTCTTAGATCTTGAAGTTTTATTATGCTATCTGATTAAAAGCTTAAGGTCCCTTTTTAGAATTTTCTTCATTTCTATGAGAAAGAGAAAATTACACTGAAAACATACAAGAGGCTATGTATTTGCAAGAGTCCAGGAGCTGAGCTCTCTGGAAAAATATGCCGATATCTTAAGACATGTTATCAAGATTTGAAAATCACAAAGATGGATACCTGGTATAATTTCTTGTATTTTGCTGTATTTTATAGCAACATCGGGTCTTACATTCATAAAATGCATAGTGTGGCAAATGGTTACTTCTCTTAATTTATAAACATAGTAACAAAAACGTGCATCAGGGAATTCATGCAGTACACAGAATTCTTTAAATCTCAAACAATAGTTTAAGAGTAAAATAAATATACAGGAGAGGACTAACAGAGAGGCCTTTATCTGAACACCATGTTTAGAAAAATTTCTTTGTCCTTAAGGTATGACCTAGGTACTAAAATATTTACAATATGTTGCTTTTTCCCCAGGGTTGAACTGGACTCACATGTCAGAGACTGTGTTCAGACGTATATCCGGGAGTGGCTGATTGTAAATCGAAAGTAAGCTACATACAATAAATAAAATAGAAAATACCTTGCATCTTATTTGTCAGAGAGGAGATGCATGCTGTTATAAGTAATCCTAAAGAATAATGATTTGAATCAGTGACTGAGCACAACTGACTTTTCAGTAGTATATTTAACTATATTGGGTTTTTTGAACTGGTGGGCTATAGCTAAATATTGTTGCATCTGCTTCTTAATTATCAGGCACTCTGGGAATTTATTGGGAAGAAATTCACATCAAATGTAATGATGATTTATCTAAACCAGGAATACTTCTACTATTTGATCACACTAAAAGGAAAGATAACAGGGATAAAGATTACATTTGTATGCTCTTAATTTTCCCCTCCATGCCCTGAAAATTCAGTATGATCTGATTTCTCATGGTCTCTGAAAACAAACCGGAGTGCTAGTAGGAAAAAAAATGATGATTCTGGGCTTTCCCAGCAGTGATTGATTTTATTCATGGGATTATTAGCGTAACATCCAACTTTACTGTTTTACATCAGTAAGTGATTTCTGCATTTGGGGTCAGTGTAATTCAACACACAGAATTGGACCTGTAGTCATTACAACTGACTTAATTTCCTTTATTTATTTTATTTTATTTTATTTTATTATTTAATTTCATTTTCTTTTGTTTCATGTGTTAAATGTGAAGGGAACTCTCAGTTAGTGCTTTCTGTGCGGGGGTGTCTGTCCCCAGACACTCAGCAATGTGCTGTGCCAGTGGAGCTTGCCTCCTTCCCCATCACCCCCTCCTGTTCTTCAGAAAGAGGTTTCTGGAGCTCTGTTTTTCAGCAGCGCTTCCTGTTCATCCCTTCCTGTGCTCATGCACTGTTCTTGAGAAGCAGTAGTAGCAGCCGATGGTAGAGTGCTGGCACATTTACTGCCATTTTGTTGTGCCCCATTGCCAGCCCCTGCTACTTTCTGTTTTTCTGACCTGATGAAAAGGTCATCAGCAGTCACTGTGTTACGCATTGAGTCCTAGTGACTGTAAAGGACTTGCATTGTTCAATTGTGCAGCTTGTGCAGGGATGGAGCAGCCGCTGAGGGTTATTAAGAGACTTCCTCCAGTGGTGCTGATGAAATTGATTGAGTTCTCAGAACTGTTCCACAGTGAGTCACTAAAAATAAGCTAGTGGGTTTTGCACGCTCTCCACCTGCACTTTTCAGAGCGCAGGCGCTAGCTCTTTCACACAGTATTGTTCTGAGCACACTGTAAAGAGCCAGCATGCAGCTTTGTCTGTGCAAACAGTAGGGATTGAGCAGTAAAGTAGGTGAGGTGAAAAATAGAACATAGCTATTTTTGCACTTAAGTGTGCTTGTAGAAATGTGAATGGAGCCATAGAAATACATGCGTGAAAAGATTTGTCGTGTGTTTTACTATTTCATTCATTCAGGTAAGGCAAATTTGCATTCAAGAACTTTATTGAGCAGTTGAGTCTGTGGTAAACATGATGAAGGGCCCTGCCAGAGAGCTGAGCTTTGATGGCTGTGGCTAACAAAGCAAGCAAGTTATTAAAAATTGCAAAGAACGAGACAGTGTAAAAGATGCTGCAGTGTCACATAAACCAGTGTTTAAACCAGATAGATTGTTATTGGGAGTCTCATGTTACACTTGGACACCATTCTCAAAACAGATATGAGAGGAAGACAAGACATCAAGAGAGAAGCAAGAAAAAGTGTTTGTAGAAAGCTTTCCATTGCTTTGAGAAAGGCTGGAAAAACTGTAGTTGCCTGCTTGAGAGACAAAGGACAGGTTGCTGGACGTATGGTCTGGTGAGCTATGGATGAGAAGAGTGTGTAAGTGACTTTAATCCATTCATGGATGTGAAGGTTCAGAACAGGAGATTGCAGAGTCTTCAGTGGGTGGCATGAGCAGAGGTGGTCCTCATGCCCCAGGGCAGAGAGGTATGTGACAGAGGGGCTCGACACAGCTGAGGGTTCCATGCATTTTTGCCAGAGGCTGAATGGGAGGCTTGTTCCTGTGCCTGTCGGTTCCTCCTTTCAGTTGTCCTTTGCTCCTTTTTCTTGTCCCATTTTCTTAATTCAGTGTGTGGCCATTAAATTGACATGTGCACTAAAAGCAGGGTTTGCCTCTTGGTGAGTTTTGGTTGTTACCGTGCTTTTCAAAATGAAGAGACAATATAAATAAATTTTTCAGGAATACTTTAGGGGAAAGGCATCTCTAGTGTATCTTGTACACCACAGGGCAAGTATGATCTCAGGTACATTAATCTCTCCATTAATCATTTGTTTGCTGCCAAAGGTAGTGAAAAAATTATCGACAAAACCTCTTTTGGATGCTGAAATGTCTTAACATAAACTCGTGCAGAATTTCTGTCTTTCATATTCTGCATGTTTAAGGCAGTTCCAAAACAAGGTCACATCCAAGGAGAGCTGGGATTGTCTCTTTTATTACTTCAGTTTCCATTTGCAGTGAACTGGTAAACGATTAAAATGCAAACAATTAAAATTAGAACACATCAGAGCATATAATTCAGTTACTCCCAAAATGTAATAAAAAGATGTCTCCCTGATCAATAATTGCTTATCATGGCATCTTTATGAAAGTACTCACGTTGCTTTGGGAGTGTTATGGAAGGGAAAATGAACGAAGGAGGATACTGTAACTAAGGAGGCTGATTGCAAAAAGGCCATCACAGGATTTAGCAAATTGCATACTAAAGTGGAAGAAATAGAGCTCTGGACGCGTCTGGTATCTTTTCTCAAGGTACCTGCTGGTTTTTGCATGTCCATAAAAATGTAACTTGAAATTGGTACCTCGCTGCAAAATTTTGGGAAGTTGCCAGCAGAGAGGGATACATTGTGCCATAGCAACAGCCCTCTTCAAAAACAGGCACTGTTTGGAAGGTGTAGATCATTGTATGTCATTGCCTTGGGATAGGCAAGCTAGGCCCAGGACAAGAGCAGTAAGTTCCTTGATACGTAATTGCAGGAGCAAAGAGCCAGCCAAGAGATAAGCGATCCCGATCCATGTTCCTAAGGTCACTGAAATAATCACTGTGTCTGAGGAGGAGCTCAGAGCTGAATTTGTACCTAGGTCAGGTTTTGCTGCTGTCTCAGGCTCACAGTCTGTGCACAAGTGATCTGAATGAATTTTGTTCCTCTTGAAACCATTCTTAATATACATGATAGTGCTGCAGTGGTGTGATAAAACAATTAAATGTTGTGAAATGCCACGTTTTTTGCATAAAAGCTGTGCTATGCTGCTCCTTTGCCCAATAATGTTTCCAGTTGCTTAATATTTTTTTAAATTTGTCTTTTCTGTTTTATTTTCCCTTAACTCCTCCTCATGCTGTCCTGACTTGCTTGGGCTTCTCTGTGAAAGGCACCAAGGGAATTCAGATACCTGTAGCCTGAAAAACAAGGGATCTCGAAAAGATTTTCACAAGACTCTTCAAAAACAAACATTTGAATCGGAAACACTGGATTCCAGTGATGCAAACTTTCAGGTACATTTTCTTCAGTTTGGGAAAAGCGATCAAATATAGCAGCTTTCCTCAAAGGAAGCATCCTAGGACCTCTGTAATGGCATCAAGCGGAGTATTGTGCTTGCCATTAGGCCTCATGGCAGAGGTGGTGTTAAGGCCCTCTCCGCCAGGCAAGCAAGACACATTTCATGATGCCCCGGTGTCCAAGCCACAGCTCGCCATTTTGTTGTTTTCCAACAGGCGGGGCCCCGACACATCCACGTGCTCCCTGAAGAGGCCTCGAGGACGACCCTCGCCTCCTCTGACTTTGACCTGCGCAGCCTGCAGCCAGACCCCCGCCTGGAAAACCTGCTGCGGCACGTCAGCGCCGAGGAGTTCGAGAGGCAGAACGAGGAGGCACGGCGCACCAACCGGCACGCCGAGCTCCTCGCCCTCTACCCCTCTGTGGATGAGGTGAGCTTGGAGGCTGACTGGCCCACAAGCCTTCCTGAGCTGGCTGTGCCTGCATGTTTAAGGTTAAAGCTGCACCTGGTCAAAAACCACGATTTGTGGCCTGGGTACATGTCTCCCTTGGATAATAACACAGTGAAGGCATGTCACCATAGGCTCCTGTCAGCTATCTTGAATGTGCCTTCAGGAGGTTGTACTCGGACTCGTGGTGGTGCCTGGGGCTCCGTTACACCCCTCTCAGTGTGGGTCAAGCCGTGTGCTAGTTTTACAGTTGTGTCAGGGTGTTACCCTTCACTGTAACACTTGCTTGGGGGCCACAAGTGTAAATACTCAGTGTAAATGCCAGATGGGGGTCAGAAGTGTAAATATTCAGAAATATAAACCAATTTTCTTTCATCTCTGAAGAGATGGATTGCCTGCTGGTGGGGGAAGGTGCTAGTCTGTAGCAGTGGCCCAGTTAACATCACATAAAGGTTTTATGCATGTATGCAAATTTACAGTTGTTTTAATTGAGTATGACTAGAATAACTGCTTAATGATAGGAAGATGCAGTGGAGATACGGCCGGTGCCGGACCGCCCAAATGAACATCTGGGCAACAGGATTTTGGTGAAGCTGCAGACTCTGAAGTAAGTATCCTTCACAGGCCTCTCTCACCATTTCTCACTTCATACCAGTGTACTGCTGCCGATCCTGCTACACCACTGCAGGTGTCCTGTTCAACAAGTGTTTACATGCATGCTTGTTCTTTCATAGTGTAGCAGAGGACTATTTCTATCCAACATTGCAGAAGTCTCTAACTTGTCAGGGTGAAAAGGAGCTGGGAGTGACCCAAATTATGTATTTCCAACAAACTAGATTAGTGTCTGTACATGCTACTGGACTTGATAAACAGAAAAAAAATTCAAGAAAGGTATGATCATTTTTAACTGATATCTGAGACCACCTTTCTGACAAATTTAGAAAATACATTGCGTGCAGTTTACTTCCCTTCTTTTCCTCTTGAAATCATCTAATAAAAGGCACTAATAAAAAAATCCTCCAGACTTTGAGAGAGCTGAGGTCTGGAACTAAATATTTCTCCTTATTTTCTAATGGAATTGCTAGTAGAAATACAGCCCTTTCATTTTTTTATTATACAGAGTCATAAGAGTGCAGTATTAACCAGTGTCCTGTGTGTCTTTCCTTAACAGGTTTGATATAGAGATTGAACCTTTGTTTGCATGCATAGCTCTCTATGATATAAAAGAAAGAAAAAAGGTAAGTGTGCAAACAGTATTTTTGTTCAGTTGGCTTGGGTTTTTATCTCCGGAGTAATGATTTAGGAAAACTTACAAAAAACATGCAACTTTTTCACACATGCAGTCTGATCCAGGATTCTTTTTATTCAAAGTCACATGCTTGCAATTGTTTATTTTGTAGTTCTAGTTACTACTTTTGACTTACTTTAAAATAAAATTTTATGCCTTTTTGCTTTGCAATACATTTTAATTCTTTTTCTTTTCAAGATCTCAGAAAATTTTCATTGTGACCTCAACCCTGATTCATTAAGAGGATTCTTGCGTTCTCATACACCCTCCATTGACTTGTCTACTCAGGCAAGATCGGCAGTATTTTCTGTCACTTATCCCTCATCAGATATATACTTAGTAATAAAGGTATGTTACAGTGCTACTTCAATGCTGTTCTTCCTGTTCCCAGCTGTGCCTGTTGTCTGAGTTCAGGGAGCTGACAAACATGAGTTTCCTGTAGCAGAGATGAATTCTTACAGTTTTTAATTGTACATGCGCTGGTGTCCACTGGTATATCCCACTCCCAAGCTAAGAAGTTCTATTGATACCCTGTGCTCTAGTTCGGCTAAGTATTTAGAATTTCCTATCTCTGCCTAAGGGAAATTTAAAGCAAAGTGAAATAAGCCATTTTTTAAAATTTTAATTACATTCTGTGGAGGTTTTTTGGGTTTGGTTTAGTGTACTTTGCATAATTTCATTGATTTAATTCTAACACTGAGTCAGCCTGAACCACTTCATTTGGAATGTGTTGATTTTCCTGATTTCAGTGAAAATGCAGTAGTACCTGATTCACAGTGTTGTGACACACGTATTTTCTGCTTTGTAACAAACCAGATGGAAAAACTAGGAGAAGGTTTAGTATCAGTTACTCCATAAAGACAGTTTTAAGAATTCTATATTGCAGATTTAGGCAGGCTCTTTTGTATTGCTAGAGAAGCAACATGTTATTATTTGGGTGTTGGTTTGGTTTTTTTTTTTTTTGAGTGTCTTATTTTACGGCTTTTTGTAGATAGAAAAAGTGCTTCAGCAAGGAGAAATCGGAGACTGTGCAGAACCCTACATGGTTCTTAAAGAAAGCGAGGCTGGCAAGGTAAGTAAATAACTATAAAGAGTGTTTAGATCAAAAAATGCATGCACAAGAGAAAAAACAGAGAAAGAGGAGACCCTTTGGAATAGGACAGAATCCCAAGAACACTGGGGAGGAAACCAATTGGTGCATCCATGGTGCAAGCAGTCTGGTGTCTGTGACCAACAGGAAGAAGTCATGAGAAGGCAAGGTGCACTTTCATTACTGACCCCTCTGGAAATCTATACTGACAAAGTCTTCAGTCACGAAGCAGACAGGGTTGAGCAAAGGAGATGACAATGCAATGTGGAGTTAGCAGAAATACTTGTATCTCAGAGAAAAGTTATTGATTTGGATGGGCAAACAACCTGTTGTAGCATGTATGTGGCCAGCTCAGTGCTGTCATCCACAGGTAACATGAGGTATTTTCAAGGAACTGATGATCCCTTACTCCCCTGGAGCAGACTAACAATGTTTGCTGGACATTCACACATCTCTCACTTTTAGAATACTACTTTCGGCAGAATGCTGTTTCTGTATCTGATGAAGGAAGTAGAACCTGCTAACATTTCATGGTGATTGTTCATGCTGGGCTTGAGGGCCACTGCAAAAAGATCTGCATTCTCCTTTTCTATAATGAAAATGAACTCATTGAAAAGAAGTGAGAAGTGAATGTACAAATCAAAATAGCTATGAACCTGACAATAATGTAGCAAGAAGACCCGAGAGATAAGAATGCAAATTATTTACTGAACTGTAAATATGTAATTTACTTTTTTTATCTATAGTAGCATTAAAATAACTTATTGCTTTTTAAACAGTCATTGTTTTCTTTGTCTTAGACAAAAGAAAAGATTGAAAAACTGAAAGCCCAAGCTGAATCCTTTTGTCAGCGGCTGGGGAAATATAGAATGCCATTTGCCTGGATTCCCATAGGCCTAGCTAATTTCTTCAACCTTTCAACACCTGAACGAGAAATACCTGAGGCTGAAGGTTTAAACGGTATTTGTCTAACTTTTCTAACTAATGTAAAGTGAATCTTCAGTAGGACTGTGCATAGGAAAGGATGTCATTCACTCTGGCATCAAGAGTGAACAACAGATTCAAAGTCACGTCTTCTCAGCCTTCCTTTTCAGTGCTACAAACACAACTTAATATGCTCACTGTTTCATCTCTGCATATTTATTTTTATGTATGCTAAATATTATTCTGTGTTTTAGGCTCAATTTTCATTGAATACTGGCTTTGTAGAAGTAAAACTCCCTTTGCCCTATGGAGTTCATTTGCAATACAGGGCAAGCAAGATACCTATCATCTTAGTTTCTAGAGTACACAGGACCATTGGTCAACAGCATTGACCAATGTGCTTTATAACCCATGAACTAAAAATTTGAATTAAATTCTGCTCTGCAGCAGAAATAATGCCACTTCACTAGGTGTGTCCAGGCATTCCGCTGTTTCACATAGTCTGAAATAGAAGTAGTGGAATGTTTTAGGTACTCTCTCTATCCTTCGATGTTGCTGGGAGTTTGTGGATTTCTAGTGTATTTTGATAGTCTTTGTACTGAAGCAACACAAAGCAAGTTGATGTTTCATTTAATTTCCCTTTGAAGGAAAAGGATCCACTAGTGACAAGAGGGCAACACTGCTACAGGCAAGAAGACTTTCTGAGAGAAGTCTGAGCTCAGAGGACAGCTATCCAGCATCAAACTTCAAAAGAATCTCTCTGACCCTCAACACCTTCTTTAAACAGGTACTGGATACTCTTTATTTCTGATTGCCTAAGACATTTTTCATCTATGTAATGTGAACTGTGTTGGGGAAAGTTACCAGTGATGTTCGTGTGGATACAAAGGATAACTGCTGTCAGATAGGCAGTAACCCACTTGCTTTGCATGCCTCAAGGACATGCTTCACTCAGAAGCTTTTCTTGGTGCTATGGAGTATTGTTATAAAGGTACTGATTTTTGTCTTTCTCCTGGTAGGAAGGAGACAGGCTCAGTGATGAAGATCTGTTCAAATTTTTAGCTGATTTCAAAAGATCATCTTCCTTGCAGAGAAGAATTAAGACTTTACCAGGTACGTAATTCATTTTGGACGGAAAAGCATGTATGTACCTTTCTCCTCTGAATTGTCCTGTAAATTCCAACCCCAAAATATAATTACCTTGAGTTTTAAGTCTATAGTATGTCCTATTGTGGAATTTCCTGGGTTCCCAGTGTCTACCTGAGCACAGATGCTTTTGAGGTTTTTTTTCTGTATGAGTGAGTATGGAGATCTATATTTAGCTTGATATTTTAAAATCATTTGCTTTGCTCCATAATTTACCATCTATCAGATGGATGTCTGTTTGAAGACAGTGCTTTAAAGCAACTTTCTAAGATTCTTGCTGTTTCCCTGCAATGTTTTTAAATGGGTCATATTTTACAGAGGGAAATGAAAATGTGTACTCATTTCATCTTATTTGGGTATCTGGGTCAATGTTAGTTAACAAAGTAGAGAAGCAGAGATAGGGTTTAGCTACTGTCAAAAACCTGACCAGCTTATTTTTTCTTTTTACAAAAATTACAGCTCAAGCTCTGCTGGGTTGCAAAGGAACTCTAAAAAATATGAACCCAGTGCAAAGCTGTTTTGCCTTTTTAGCTGATTACCAGAAATGACAAGTCTGAGTTCCTCAAATGGTTTTCACTTATCACAACAGAAAATTTATATTAAAAGTCTAGTTATACTTGGGTAAATGTTATCCATATTAACTGTTTAACTGCTTACCACAGCAAGCCTGGCTTTCCTGGTGGGTGGTGTCTGCTTCAACAGAGATTAATCAGAGCAGAATCTGAGTGTGGGGTGTGAGCAGAACTGTATTAAGACAGCAGCCCTTTTAACTTTTATTTGTCTCCCAGACAAATTTTACATTATTCATGTGTGAAAAACACTAGAACATCAACCCAGCATATAGTATTCCTTCCTTCTTTCCTGTTTCTTTGAAATTGTACAGGATAGACATAAACAGCTATATATTGGTCTGACGTGTAGGGATGTGTGTAGGTTACTTCCCGTGTATTTTTCTATACCTGTTTTCATTCTCATGCAGCCTTCAAGCCAAAGATCCAATTCCTATTTCTTCACTGTTGCTATGTAACCTCACATATTGTTTTCATTTTTGTTTTATTATACATTGGGTTTTTTTTTTTTTTTTGAGATTTTAAATTTTTTTTTAAAGGAACACTTAAACTGGAGATTTCCCCAGCTCCAGAAAACCTTGGTTATTGTCTGACACCAGAATTGCTACCAGTGAAGCCATTTCCAGAAAACCGTAATCGTCCTCACAAAGAGATTTTGGAATTCCCAGTTAGAGAAGTGTATGTTCCCCATACCATTTATAGGTAAGAAATAACATATATTTTTTATTTTTTTAAGATCCATTTTCAAAAATAATTGTGATTTAGATTTTATTGTTTCAGAAATAGAAACTAAAAGTATTTTGAAAAAATGTTAAAGACTGTGTGTTAGGCTGATGATTTAATCTTACTAGCCATTACAAGATAAAACACCTGCAGGATGTTCTATAGGGTATTTACTAATCTAATTATGTTGTCCTTTGAAAATTTTTCTAAAATGTCCAAATAACCCCCTAACAGCTCTCATTTAGTTGGCATATATATAATCTTCCATCTTCTTGGGGTTTTTTGCCAGTAGATCTTACTATCATTTTTAACAGTCTTGGTAAACGTTTGTGCTGGGTGATTTCTAGTGTTAATTTGAGTCATCTAAGCATCTGAGGCAGTAATGTGTTACTCTGTGTCCTTTTTCACCATGACCAAGGACTCTAGGTATGTCATTTCTTTTCTTAAGTCTGTTCTATTCTGATTGTTTCAAGGAGACCACGGTGTTCAGTAGCATGCAACTGAGCAATTCCCGTAAATTCTTAGTGGTCTGGCACATCTGAGTCTCCAAGAATGAGTATCAAAAGAATGTGCTTCAACATGTTTGTGCAGCATGGTAGTGCTAGTGAGCAGTGATATTGGTATAGATAACTAGCAGTAATTCAAAAAGAGCGTATCACAGTATTATAGATATAGAAATACTAGCTTTCACGTGACCATGTGTTAGTGAAGGTATGGAAGTAAAGCAGAATGCTTCTTACAACACTAGTTGATGTTATTCTAAGGGACTCTTCTGATCCCTAAAACAGTAGCTAGGTACTGAATTGCATTCATGGCAAAGATGTGACTATCAGTAAGGAATCACAGAATGCAGAAGCTGAATAAAGGGATATAAATCTTATGCACTTCTCACAGCAGAGATTAGCAAAGAGCCAGCTCTCCCACCCACTCACCTGACCCCACCCAGGAGGGGAAGAAGGGAAGGGCAAGACTTGTTCAGTACAACTCAGAACTAACTGCAAGGCTGCAGACTAGTTTATCCTGGGGAGATGCTCCACACCTTCACGGGAAAGTGGAGAGCCACTGGGACTGTTGGTGACACCTGGATTTGGATCTCAGCTTTTAGGGAAAGCAAAAAGAGGAAGTAGTATCTTATCTTACGATAATAACTTGCAATGTGATGACAGAAGGGAAATGAGTAAGTAAGCCAGTTTGGATAAAGCCTCATTTTAAGTTTTGGAGGAGTTATACCTGGGCTCTGCCATGAATCTGCGATATTCAACCTCCTGAGGGCAGCTTCTTTGCACTCTTGACACCAGAATGCTAAAATGCAGTGTTATGGTACTTTGTCTTCTTTGTGTATCAAAGATAGAAGTGAATGTCTTCCCCACCCCCAAGTTTTTAGGGGTCTGTCGTGGTTTCAGCCCAGCCGGTAACAAAGCACCACGCAGCCACTCACTCACTCCCCACACCCTCCCCTGGCCACGGTGGGATGAGGAGAAAATCCAAAGGCAGGCTTGTGGGTTGAGATAAGGACTGGGAGGGATCACTCCCCACTTATGATCACAGGCAAAAGACAGGCTCAACTTGGGGAAGAAACAAAATCAATTTAATCTACTACCAATCAAATCAAAACAAGGATATTAGGAAAGAAAACCAAACCTCAGAACACCTTCCCCCCACCCCTCCTTCCCGGCTCAGCTCCATTCCCGGTTCTCTCTCCCGCCTCCCCCCAGCGGCACAGGGGAACAGACGATGGGGGTTGAGTCAGCTCGCCACAAGTTGTCTCTGCCGCTCCTTCCTCCTCGGGGAGGACTCCTCACCCTCGTCCCCTGCTCCACCGTGGGGTCCCTCCCACGGGAGACAGTCCTTCACGAACTTCTCCAACGTGGCTCCTTTCCGTGGGCTGCAGTTTCTCACAAACTTCCCTGGTGCGGGTTCTCTCCACGGGCTGCTCTCCAGTTACACACTGCTCTAGCACAGTTTTTACCATGGAGTTACCGCCATCTTCAAGAGCCTCCGCTCCACCATGGACCTCCCTGGGCTGCAGGGGGACAGCCTGCCGTCCCACCACGGGCTGCAGGGCCATCAGCCTCCCCAGGTGCCCCTCCTCCCCCTCCTTCTTCACTGATCTTGCTGTCTGCAGAGGTGTTCCTCTCACATTCCAATCCCACTACTGGCTGCTGGTTCCCCTTCTTAAGTATGTTCTCCCAGGGGCACTCCCACTGTCACTGATGGGCTCAGCCTGGGCCAGAGGCGGGTCTGACTTGGAGCTGGGGAGCTGCCAGCAGCTTCTCACAGGAGCCACCTCTGCGGCCCCCTCCCCTCTACCAAAAAAACCAAACCATGCCCATTGACCCAGCCTCTCCAGATCCCCCTGTAGAGTCTTCCTACCGTTTGCTTAATTTAACCATCATGTAATTCTCCTTGCTTAGTTCTCTTTATGGTGAATACTGTTTTGGGCTGGAGATTAAATTAACCAATGCAAATTAACTCTGAATTTGAACAGAGACAGGTATTAAGTGTTTCATGCTATTTTATTCCCTTTCCTCTGAAAAGGAAGGATCTGAAAAGTAGAACCATCCTGTCTTAATTATGCAATGTACTAGCATTTACCATAGCTGAGTGTCATGGCCTTCTAGTGTGTTAGAGGTGATTTAATGTCTCCTAATTTTTGATTGTAAGTCTGCAAAACATTTTTTTTTACCAGTGCTATAGATTTAGATATTAAAAGAATGAAAAAAGTATAATATAATTACCTGTCTTCTATTAACATTACCATGAATGTAGGGGAGGGTTACATATAGAAATGAACTTGAATAACAAATAAATGGAAACATAAAAATACAGGCTGATAAACTCTTACTGACATAGTGATACCTCTACACATGTCCAGACAAATGCTAATGAAACATCTAGCTTCAGTTCTTCTCCTGAATTTTTAAAAGAAATATACAGATTTTGTTTACTTGGTTTTTTTTTTTTTGCCAATGTAAGATATTTCAGTGGAATTTTTTTTTTTTAAATAATAGCTTTTTCCTTTGTGATAGGAGCAGCAGAGTCTTCTGTTACAGTCTTCGAACTTAACTCTTGCTAGTTTTTATACTGGTGTAATGCCATTATTTTAAATTATGTTAATTCTGATTTATGCCAGAGAGATCAGCCAGCCCACTTTCTTTGTAAAATGATACTGCTTACTGCCATATGAAATGTTGGTGCTGAGGAAGAGGGATTTGTCCCATTGCTTCAGCGGTAACTCGTTTTAACCAGGCACAGAAAGTCCTGTCTTAGGGGAAGTGCCTAACACTTAGGGGATTTTTTTGGGGGGGGGAGTGTGGGCGGTGTGGAAACTTTCCTTTGCTGTTTTGCTTCATTTAATTGCAAACCACTTGGCACTGTACTCAGATGTGCTTTAGTCTGGAGTGTGAGCTGGAGGCCTTCTGCCTTGGTGGGAATCATTCTGTTGTCTGAAAAGTGGATTCATTTCCTGGTGTGCAACAAGCTAATAATCACACGCTCAGACATTATTTGTTTCATATTTGTGCAAAGATGGGTGCTAGTGGTAATTCCACAGAAATAGCACACCCCACCAAAGGAAAACAATGTATTCATTCTTTTACATGATTAGCAAAAACCTGCCTAAATTTACATTCATTGGTTAGTAGTCACCCGCTCATCTACTATTGGCTAGTTAAATGTAAATTAGCCTCCCTTGCTACGTAAATTAGCATGCATGCTCCTTGCGGGGGTGGGGGGGTGGAAGTTCTTCCAGCCTGGAATTGAGTCAGAGGTTGCAATCTCCCCCTACCTTTACCTTTCCCACAGTTTATGCTTCTTTGGCAATCATCCAGCTTTTGGTGCTTTCTGGAGCAGAATATTTCTTTTTATCAGCCACATCCTACATTTCTTAGGTCCAATTATCCTTAACGTTTCTTTTCTCTCTGATGGACCTTGAATATTCTTGCCAAGCTGGCAATGCACACGAAGCATCCTCAAAACATCAAGGCCTAATTGTTCCAGGGTGTCATTACTCTATGAATGCCAACTGTGTGCCTTTCTGATTACAGCCTTACTTGTTAATTTGATAAATGCAAAATATATCTTGCACAAAATAGTCAGACTATTCTAAATCTCTGAGTTATTCTTCAACAATTCTACCCCATCCTTTACTAGTTTTGAGTGAGCAAAGGCTATTGGTGTATAATGGTCTGTTATTCCCGTTACTGCCGTCACAGCATTATCTACACCTTTCTGCCTCTCTGCCTGTGGGATCTGGAGAGAGCACATAGCCCTGTGCGTTTTCTACAGGGCCATTGCTCTAGTTTTGTGCTGGTTGGAGATGCTAGCACTTCTAACTTCTTTTTCAGAGTAAACAAAGTGGAGATTAGTATTGCACTGTTGCGCACAGGTGAAGGAAACAGCTTAAGCTAGCTGCTGCAGTTTCAGACAGAAATGTGAGTGTGTCCTTCTTTATTTTGCTCCTCAGTACGCATCATTTCATCCCAACGCACATAGCTGCCTGCTTTTTTTCAAGCTCCCTAATCTTTCCTGGGTATCTACTATACTACCTCAGCAGTAAGAGGTTTCATGGAAGGTTTCCTAATTTTTCTTTGCTTTTTACTCAGATAAAAATGACTGTCACGTATGGCATAACAAAGCAGAAACAATGAAAATAAAAACTTCACAAACAGGATTCTGGGAGTGCATGCCCCTCTCCCATAGGCAGCTTGTTTGTCACAGTGCTTTCAGATGAGATTACACCTGACTCCTCATAACAAACTTCATTAATTATGTAATACAGACAGAGAGGAAAACATGCCACCATGGAATCGTGATTTCTGTGTAGTCACTGAGCAGAGACTCTGAATAAAATACGGATTTGCCTAAACTTCCAGATGAAAGCAAAGTTTTAAAGAAATGTGTAATTATGCTTTAAAAAAAGAATCAAATGCAAGTGTTTTAATTAGAGGGAGTCTTTTGGTACTTTAGAATGTTTTGGTTAATTGTAATTTGACATAATAAATTAGATCCTTGAAACCTATTTTCAGCAGACTTTTAAACAAGTATAATTCAAAATGCAACAACAGCATCTAAAAATAATCTTGACAATTTGGTGTCTTGAATAGCTGCTAGCTCTCTGTATGAAAATCATTGGTATAATATCTGCTTTCACATTCGCTTAGCATTTTTATACTATTTAAAATCTATCATATACTGATAAATACTGTGGTTTACCTTCCAAATAAATCTAATGTTGTATTTTTGCTGCCATTGTTCTTCAGTTTCGGTGTTTGTTCTTTGGTCTACTGTGTGGAAACAAAAGAGCACTATCAGCAAGAAAATCTTGTTAAGGAAAGCTTTTAAAAAAACAGAAAGTAAATTCATAGCATTTATAATGTATACCAAGTAAGCTAGTGCTCTTTTCTTTAACAAGAAGCTAAACTGAATCTTCCAGAGACCTGTAGGAATTAAAGATTGAAATTAACATCTAGGTATCTCATTTCAAGCAACTTCCCTAAAGCACAAGGAATGTGGGACTGAATGACAGTTTTTAAATCCAGT
>VYZV01020587.1:739-14216 GCA_013401275.1 Pandion haliaetus
GCTCCCCGCCGGCCCGGGGGCTCCCCGACGGGCCGGGGGCTCCCCGCCGAGCCCGGGGGCACGGGCACCCCGCCGGGTGGGCGCAGGTCCCCCTGGATTCCCGGCGACACTCCCACGGGGGAAGAGCTGCCGCTTGCTCTCCTTGGCAGACTCCTGTTGTGACCAGCTGTACCTTGAGAAGGCAGGCTAGAGCCTTCTCTTTCCCCGTGTAGTGATGCAGCAAGGCTTGCGAGACACGGTGTAGATTTGTTTTCCATTACGAGCTGTGGCAGGCACGGCACGAGGTCCACGCGAAACCGCCCCGAGAGCACAACGCGGCCCGAAATTAAGTTGCGGGGTGGCTACAGAGGTTTGTCACACCAACAAGATGGAGTTGCCTACCTTTGGATCCTAAGTAGGATCGACTGTGCAGGAAGAATCCTACCTAGAAGGGAAATAAAAATAAATTACGCCCTTAAACACAGTACAAGAAATACGCCCCACAAGTCTTACAAGGTGGCAGGACAGTGAGAGATGTGTATGAATTCTGTCTTAGAATTCCCAGAACAACAAAGTTCTTAGCTTTGTGCCAAGGTGTGCCTCTCATTACTTGCTTTCTTAGAGGGGGAGGCGGTGGCAAGTCGAACTTGCCTTCCAGACGGCGAGAAACGGATTTGCCGTTGTGTCAACCAGCCATTGACGGAGTTAGCAGGGTAGTTTCTGAGCAGTAATAGCCCCTGCCACTTCAGCACCATCTCTCAGATGATCTCAGAGCATTCACAGACAACGAGAACGAACACCACCTCCTAGCACCTTTTTGAGGAAGCTGCTTTCAGCTTCATTTTACTGGCGAAGAAACCGAAGCGTAAAAAGGCTGA
The DNA here is from genome assembly GCA_013401275.1 of Pandion haliaetus. Taxonomy (NCBI): domain Eukaryota; kingdom Metazoa; phylum Chordata; class Aves; order Accipitriformes; family Pandionidae; genus Pandion; species Pandion haliaetus. The sequence goes on from VYZV01020587.1 coordinate 1,597, forward strand.
GATGGAGAACATGAGCGCTGCACTCACGCTGGGGTTATGCAGCTACTCGGTCCCACTATGAGTGAATACAGGCTAATACACGCGACGAGTTCACATTTGTGCACCAAGTGATTTGCCTGAGATCTTACAGGTGTTACTTTCTACCCCCCCTTAGCTCTCAGCTGATAGGTACCCCTCTCTACAAGGAGTCCACCAGTGGACCACTTGTGCGACAAGCTATTGCTTCATACCAGTAAAGGCAGAGGAAACTGCCTCTCTGGGGCTCAGCAGATCCGGGAACGGAATCTAAGCCCCAAACCTCAGTTTCCTCTTGACACTACTTGACCGTGATCCTTGTTTCTTGCCTGTTTATTCTCGAGAAATGCAAGCTCTGGGAGCCATCCTTGCTTTTTGCTCTAATGAAGGAGGCAGATATACATACCCAGCAAACGCTCTCATTTAGGCTTTCAGGCTTAGGCTCTTATTCTTAATGCTTCTGATTGCTCTAGATGACAGGGGAAAAATCACTTTCTATTATCACCTAATGAACCAAGGAAAATGCTTGGAAGAGGCTGTGGGAGACAGAGGCATTCTTTGTGAAAGCGTGAAAGAGGATTCTGGATGGAGGTCAGGTGAGAAGGCCATACAGTGAGAAGAACTGCTCGCTCTTACGCTCCCAGAAAACCCGCATGCCTGGCATGCCTAGGACTGCACTGAGCTCTCTGCAAAGGCTTGAGAACTATTTCAGACTTCCTTTGACTCCATCTTCTTTGTAACTTGGCTTCATGGGACTGATTTCTTTTCACTTTTTCCAGGGGAGTCGGTATTTTTTTCTCAAAGCCGCTTTTCTTTTTTACAGCCATGAGGGTTACTATTCTTCTTCCACCTCCGTTCCTAACGGCAACCTCACCTCCAAGTGCAGAGAGAGAGCTTGGCCACAGCCTTCTCCAAAGACAAGTCTCCATTCTTCCTCCAGGAGGGGTCACAGGAGAGCAGAACGAGAATGGCCTTCATCCTCCAGGAACAAATCCTGTGGTACTTAATTCTAGACTTCACAGATACCTGGTTTTGATGCACACTCAAATCTCCTAACAGCACCTTGCATTACCATCCAGTCTGCCCCTGTTGAACAGTTGTAATGAAACCTTGCCTAACCCAGAGAACTTTTATTTACCTCTTATTTTAAAGGAAAAGGTGACTTGTCATGGGGTTTTCCCACTGCAGGTCAGCTCAGTCGCTTTTCACCTCTGAAGAAACTGGGCTCAAACCTGGACCTAGTCATAAGTGAAGTGAAGTGAATATGCTGAGTCTTCATTCTAGAAGGGCAGCATCTACTTGGCTGTGTTTCATTCCCGGAAAAAACAGGCACTCGATGCCAGTCATGACGTAGGTGCACTGGCCAAGCCGTGTAGAGGTCCAGCACTGGAAGAGTAAGGCCACATGATGGTGGCTCAAACATGAGGTGCGTGGCTTGGACCGGGCAGGGTTTCTCACACACGCGTAAGGTGTTCTGGCAGAACTCAGTGAAGTTTGGGGGGGATTCAAGAGGCACAGATTCAGGCTGCTCCTGTCGGTCTCTTACAAGCACTGAAAGTTACTAACACGTCCTCTCTACCCCTCCCTGCTGTAATAAAGAACAAGAGCTCTGTCTGGATGTCTGAGCTCAACAGCAGGAGTCTGAAGTTGTTCAGATCCAGTCTCTTAACAGTAGAGCTTTCAGGATTAGTGTAAACAGATTCACCACTGGAGAGCAGATCAGAGAGATCTAAGCAAATCCATGCACACGCGGTTAGAGAGAGAGAGAGAAACAGGTACACTTTGCAAATTCCACACTGAGGAATTGGAACATGTTTTCGAGTCTGGGGGCACGAATCACCATGTCTTTCTGTTGGGTGTTTCCACGGGACCTACCAAAGTGAAAGCATGATTCTCAATTTGCTCGCAGAGGCACTACCACAGTAAACATAGTAAATAGCGATCATTTTCCAACATTTAGTTCTCCACCTCCGGAGTACATCATGTTGGATTGAAACAAAACCCGGATCTTTTATTTCTCTCGGGTCAAATGTGTCAACAACTGCGAAGAGCTAGCTGTGCTGAAAAGCATTTCACAGGAAGAGACGGTGCGTCAAGCACAGGTCTGAAAGTTAAGAGAGAAGGATTTTCCTCCTTACTCTATCACCAGTGTCATGGACAAATTACTTATCCTGGCTATGCCTCCATTATTCTACCCATAAAAGGAGGGGAAACTTCCTAAATGTAATGTGTTATTTACATGTGTGACAGTAAACCTCTGAGTGTCTAACTGAGATCAAAGGTCCTTCGTGCTAAGTGTTTTAAAAAACTCATTGCCGATGCAGGCCCTGCCCCTTTACAGGAAAGACAGGTTGAGGCTGGGAGGAGAGAGACGCCCAGGTACATGTAAAATGACCAGTCTGAGTTCAGAAGCTAATGCAGAGCTTCTGTCTTTGCAGGATTCCAGCACAGATGCCATACGTGCCATCTCTGGCACCATTACGCCTCTGCCTAAGCTAAGCTAAATGAACAGATAAAACGTTCTGTCAGCACAGCTGCATCCCCAGCACTGGTCTTGCTGACCTTGTCATAGCAGCTCTGTTGGTCATGTTGTTTCCCCCAAAGAAGTTGGGCTGCTTAGCCTTTTAAGACTGCAAGTTAACAGCTCCTCTCCCCACTTCCCTATCTTTCCACAGAATTACCCTGACACTACCACACCAGTGACGGAAAGCAACAACTCTGTCCCTGCCAAATCGCTGAGCCTACCAAAAGACAGGGAAGGAGACCAAAGAGCCACAATACCACCTCCCGAGCCAGCCAGATTCATGCCTTCCCCAGTCTCTTTCACAGTCTCAGAGGACATCAAGGCTGTCTAACAGCCAGGATTCACTGCTTTTTGTCTTTTATTCCTTGCCAGGTGTAGCCCAGCTTTACGCTCGCTGCATGTAAACAGCCAGCCATGCTGCCAGAGTCGTGCTCAGCGGGATCAGTATTGGAGGTAATAGTAGCCTCGGGCCAGACTGCTTCATTATGAGAGATATTTTGACAGCCCAGCAGCAAGAGCAACAGCAGGGAGGGCACAGGTGGGTATTCAGGGGAGGAGGGTTGGGAAGGAGGACACTGGAAAGGGCTTTGCCTCTGAAAAAAACGCGCTCTCAGGAACTGCTGAGCTGTACCCTTTTTAATCCCACTGATACAGAACACTGCCTTTTACACCAATTTATTGGAGTGAAAAAGGAGCACCATGGAACTCAGAGTTTTTTCTGTCTTTCTGGAAAGTAGTGTCATGGTAGTATGAGCTTACACAACAAACCAGAGCTGTAAATTGCACACATCCCTATCTAATGCAGGCATTTTGTCTGCTTCCAAGGGAACAGCCTGGGAGAGTCAATGGTGGTTTGAGAAACTCTCTTCTCATCAAAACTATTTTCACAAAATACGTCTTTCAAATCACCTTCCCTACAAGTGCCCTGTATAGCTATGTGACCAGTCTAAGTAGATCGGTACTCAAAAACTAGAGGAATTAAATGTCTGTTGGGGAGAGGTGAAGGAAGTTTTGTCTGGGAGGCAAGGACTCTTTAATTCTAAACCAGCCGCTCCATTCTTCTAAATAATGAATAACTTCCCATGCAGGGAACGCATTTTCTGTTCTCTCTCTGACTTGGTATAGTGATTATGCTATGCTGTAAACAGTCACCTGGCCTATAGCTCAGAGACCTTTGTATGCTGCTACACATGCTGCACAGCAAGAATCGCCCTGCGACTGACTGCACTGGGAGGCTGGCTGTGCACCGAGTGACCATTTTCCTTTGCGATGTGCTGTCACAGGAGATGGCACTGAAAAAACGATCAAATGATAGGAGGACTGATTCATCTCTCTTCCTTACTGGTTGAAGTTCAGGTATGTTGTGGTAACTTAGATCAGAATCAGCCTGGAGATCTCTACAACAAGATGTTTAAATTAAAAGGGCACAATCCTGTTTCCATTAAAACCAATGGCAAATTTTTGCTGACTTCAGTGTTCTAGTCCCACATAATAATACAGCAAGAGATTGCCCTTCTCTGCAAAGGTTTCGGAAAACAACAAGTTTAGCTACGGTCAAGTGATTCCTCCATGATGTAAAAAAAGCCCTTACAGAAATCACCAATGGAGGAAGGCCTGAAGTATCAAAGCTGCTGGTACAATAGCCATTCTCTCTGACCCCTTTACTTCTAAGGCACGAGCTGCCGCCTTTGCAGTTCCAGTCGTTGGACAGCTTCCCTGTGCTTCTCGCTGCATAAACTATACTTCTTTGCGCATATTGCAATTAAAAATGCATCTTTCTCCCTTGCCTAGTCCTCTCTCCTCAGAGGTTATTTATTGCTAATTCCTAATGGTTGTGAAAGACCTGAGATACCAGAGTTGTAATGCAGAAGAAAGCCTCCACCAGATTCTCTCTTTTTCCTAAAGCCTTTGTTTGTGCTACTCTGCTCTGCTCCACTGCTAAGAAAAACTCACTGCATCAAAAGATGATGAAATGATGGTCACGTCATATTAACCTAAAGCTTGGCTGTGTCCCAGCACTTGTGTATCACACTTCGTTACTCCACTTCCCTAACTTCCTAACAAAGATACACTGGAAAAACTGACCGTCCAAGAATATGGGTATGGCTGGAATCTATTGCTGGCTTTAAGCAATAAAAAAATAGGGAGCACTGAAAAGAAGATAACATTAGGCGGGCGTGCCATCCCAACATCAAACAGTGCCGTAAACGACTAAGCCATGGGTCTCTCCCTTAATTCGCAAGTGTATACAAACAGGTGTGTGCAAACAGAGCACTTTTTTTTTTAGGTTAGGCAGATGAACCTTGTTAGCTAATTCTTTGGAAGTAACGTGTCCAAAGAGTCTCGTGCAATCAAGGTGTGACTGCTTTTAATTCAAGCTAGAAAGATCAAATTAAAGACTAGGTAGAACCTGACTTGAGCAATTTAGGAGGTGCTGAAGTACACGCTACCTGAGCTGGCTTACAGTTTTCAAACACATTAATAAGAGCTAACATGTTCTAGAATCTTTAAATCATTGGGCATCTCTGCAGACAGGTTTTGTATTCTTCTAATTCTCCTCCTTTCTAGAAATTGATGCAGTGTAGTCAATGCCCTACTAACGATGGGATTAGCATACATCACCTCTCCGCTAATACAACCGCACCCCACTAGACAGCTGTGCAAATTCCGCTAGGAATGTTTCTGAACAATTACTGTTACAGCAATGTGAAACTTTATGTACAGATAGGCCCTAGTCAGGGCTAGGTCTCTACTGCAGTTTCAGACACGACTGCAGCAAGTGTCCATCTGCCATAGCTAAATGTTACTAAATGAGCACTGGTCCTCTGAGAAGACATCACATGGGAGCTCCACCAACACGGACCTGTGTTTCTGTAGGGAGTTCTCACTGAAGTTTGTGCTGCTGTGCTTTCTCTGCAATTGTTTCATGGACTGTCTAGGTCAACGCCAGTACAGGACAGCAGTCGTAACTTCAGTGTCACTGTGACCAGAACTCTTACGTGGTCTCTTCTACATGTACATTGTGTTTGAACAAAACATACCCAAAGACATACCTACAAACAGTCACAGGCATAACCAGAGTCTCCAGTGAACTCACGGAGACAAACACAACAGAAGCAACTTTGTACTCACTACTCACTTGCGCCTCCTTCGTTATGAATAAATGCTGGGTCAGGACCACACGAAGGCTTGTCTTGTTTGGGTTTGTTTTTCTTTTCTTTTAAATCTCACATTCCTAGAAAAAGAGACTCATTCTAAGTAATGAGTAAACTTGTTGCCATGACTACGCTGCAGCAGAGTGCTTTAATCAAACAAAAAAATTAGATAAGATGTAAGAAAAGAGTAACAAAAACAAAACAAAGGGGATTTCAAAAAAATACGTAAACGGGCATTTACACATTTTAATCGTCTCATGGTAATTTGAGTTCCTTGGAAGAAGAGCAACTTTTCTGCTGCTTCCCTTGCATTGCTTCATAGCAAGTACAGCGTGCTTGTGGACAAGAGAAGCTGCCTGCTGCAACTAGTTAGCGCCGAGTTTTATTTGTTTGTCAGACTTCCAAACTTGAACTTTTCTGCATGTGGAGTCAGGCATTCCAACCTCTATTTCTGCCTACTTTGCTTCACTATGTGACTGCAGCAGTTCACCTAGTGACTCCAAACTTAGGTTCTTCACTCATAAAACAGAGAGAAACCATCTCTGTAAAGCACAGTTGGGAAGCACAGCTCTTCAGCTGTTCACACTCCTCATTCATTTCTATCTCATACTATAGATTTCTATAGCTCTGTTTTTCTGAAGTTCAATAACTCAAATCACTGAGCAAAACCAAGTAATTGGGAGCCATAACACACCACAAGTGGCAAGTGCAGAAATATCAGAGCAAGCAGTTTACAAGTAATCTTGATGCCTGATGCCTAAAACTGTTCATCTAAACTCTTTGGCAAATGCTTACAAATAGCTATTTTGTTCACAGCAGGAGAAAAGGATTTTGTTTGTCGTACATCTTCCTTGCCTTAGCCAAAACTGGTCTGCATCTGGACGTGGCACAATTCATTTTCGCTCACTCTTCACACGCCAAAGGCAGGCGTGCAAATAGATACATTGTCCGTACACACTTGAAAAACTCCTCTGTACGCTGTCACAAAGTTTAAAGTTTTGCACCAAAAGGAAAGGATTAAAAGGCATTTTCAACACTGTACTGTTGGCAAAAGCTGTTCCTTTGATCTGTTGTCTGTAGCACAGAGTTACCCATAGCTGCGGATAAAACGATGGGAAGAGCGACACCCCTGTAGCAACTGACACACACAGCAGCGGTGACAGCCTGGCACCAAGGGTCATCCATTGTTAGACACAGCCTCACAGAGATGCACGGGCATGTGCACTCAGAAGATAGATTCTGGGTAAACAAGAGAGCTAATTTTTCTTTGTTTTGTGCCCTGAGAAAGACAGGAAGAGCTAAAATATCAAACCTGAGGTTCTGCGCGTATCTATCAACTGGTAAGAGACACGCTGCTGAAATATTAGCTTGGCTTTATGGGAGCAGTCATCAGAATTTCAGTCGCTAACATTTCAGCCATATGGTAACTTGCATCTCATCCTCAGCAGACTAACAGATGTGCCAACAGCTGAAGGGGCAAAAAGCTGGGTTCCAACACACATGTCATTTTTCACTACCCGGGAAAGACTTAGGAGGAAGTCGGGGCCAATTACTGACGATGAGCAGTGGAGGAAAGAGATCTTTTTAAGTTCCTGTATTCCCTTTTAAGTGCATCAAGCATGCAGACATTTCTCACATGTGCTTTGCACCCAGAAGCAGTGCTGGCATTAGCCATAAACTACGGCATATAGGTTAAGGCTGCGCTGACCCTAAAATGAAAAAGCCTAATCCATTGTAAATATCCAGAAGACACTCAAGTCGATTACCACCCAACTGCTTGTTACTTTCCTTCAGTTTTTAAGCAGTCTGTCTCTGTGGTATGGTCTCTAATCACAATTGCAGCAAAACACTGATTAGCATGCACATGGGAACATCACAGGAAACAAATATAAAATTGTCTTGACAAAGCAACTGAATGCATTTATAGGGATGGTATTGCTTTTAATTAGCCTTAATTTCCAAAGAATTATTACTTGCTCCAAAAAAAATCTTTATGGATCCATAAATTATTGAGTGCAAGATTCTCCCCCTCTCTCCTAGTAATACCTGAGAGAGTAGACCTAGCATAACTCAGCAGGGAATTTGCTGTATTTGACTGCAAGAATGCTCATTGTTCCAATATATTTGGTATTTTTGTTATAACTACAAAGATTGTCTCAGTTCTCATTGAGTGAACATGGAAACGAAGTCCCAGTCGGGATTCACCTTCAGACTACCACAAACACGTTGTGCTGCTTAGAAGTAATCTGTGTGTTTGTACACGTGTGCACATAAACACACACACATTGGCCATATGCACCTATGCAATTTTATACCTCATTCTGATTAGGTTTGTAGTTTGCTTCTTGAAATACAGTAATGCAAACTAAGCCATTCATTTCTCTCTTTATAAAATGAACGTGACCCTATTAGCATCAACCTTGAGAAGGCCAGGACACGGTGCAAACCCGGGTAAATGGACTTGCCTGGGGTCGTTGTATCTACATTCTTCTGGGCTGATACTCCCATTCTTTCTCCTGCCTTCCCCTCTGCCTTCCCCCCTAAGTTTCCTGGTCCCCATGGCTACTGCTCGTAGTTTGCGCACGCCCCTACCATTTGCTTCCATCCTCACAGAAGAAATACCTCATGTTGTTGCTCTCAGGACGTGTGGTGTGGTACAACAGGAGGAGGCTCTAGATACCAGAAGTCATCAGGCCAACTCTGGAACAGCAACTTGGAGTCCTTTCTGAGACAGTTGACCCCTGTCCGGATCCTTAATTCTACTGAGAGGAAAAGGGTTTTAAACTATTCCTTCATCACTAACAATACTGTATAAAACGTGACTCTCTGAGAAATTTCAAATCCCGTGGCATCTCGTTCTTCACCTGTTTTGTTTTTTTGTTTGTTTTTTTTTTTAAAAGAGAAGTATGAAATGCCACCAGGCCCAACATCCTCTGAGACGAGACTGAAACCTACTGAATCATCAACACCAAGGGGGTTTCTTTGGAGGAGGCCTCACCAAGTACAGGCCCAGGCCAAGGCCTAGTCCTGCTTATTGCGGTGGCAGGAAAACAAGCAAGCAAGCAAGCACACAGCTCAAACTAAGGTAACAGTTCGGTGCATGCCCCACACCTTTTTGCAAGTATTTCAGACCTTTCCAGCAGTGTGGTTTTATCTTCACTGTGAGCTGATGGCAGCCACTGCTGCATGAAAGCTCCAAAATGGCTTCAGCAGCCACAACGCCTGTATCGAGACAAAGCAGGGAGAGAGAGATCTGAACGTCCTACTTGAAACAGCTTATGCTCTACTGCCCAGACATGAAGATTCACATCATCTAAGAAAACAAGAGGCTCCCCAAAAAAACCATAAAACCAGCCCCAAATCTCAGCTCCAAAAGCAACAGACAACCTACCCTTGTGTAGGAGATTAGCACACAAATGTGTCTGCTTAACTTTCAGCCATCCATATTTGAAATTCCTCAATATTTGCTTTCTGTCATATTCTTTGCGGAGCAGAGCTCATACCCAAGAAGTCAAGGAGTGTGGTACACGTAGTGCATTCACAGACTCTGCAGCGTAAACCAGTTTTAGGTTCCACCACTTGCCTCCCGAACCGTAACTCACGCGTGTTTGGCTCAGGGTTGAGGGTTGCCCATCTCCGTTCCCTGGGGATATCAGCACTACCAGGAGACGTCAGCTTCGGTACCCCTTGCTGAGGATTCTCCTGTGCATTTTATCCCTTATCTCAGGAGGCAAACACAACATTGTACAGAGGACAAAGACACTCTCTCCCCACTGTGCACTTGTTCTACCTCATGACTACATAGGGATGATGGGTCCCAGCCTCCCCTCTATCAGCAGTCCTGGAGGGGGACACAGCTCCAGGCGGTGCTCATGATCAACAGCCAAGTAAGATCGACAAGAGCGTGCATGCCTGGGTGAATGCAGCTTTTCCTTCCATCTGGAGCTATAAGCCTTCACAGTAAGCGTGTGACTGGGTGTTTTAATTCATAAGGAGATCCTCGAGAGGTTGTTACAGGGAGTAGCTGGCACAGCCCATCTATCTATGTCACTATGGTATCTAGGCACTGTTTCAGATTATTTTTTATATATATATATATATATAGTCTCATTTCAGATTATAGCTGATTATGGAAAACATTTCCTTAGAAAACTGCTAGCCCTTTAGTAAGACTAATGCCCTCTTTTGTGACATTCCCCGGGACTGTTACAAGAGCAGGGTTTGTCTGCACTAAGAAATTTACCATTAAAAATATAGAGCCATTTCGTACTGCATAACTCCCACTTGGGAAGCTTTTCTGAGAGGGACTTTTCTGATCTTATTTGTATTACTCAACTGGAGAAAGGCATTATTATTTGGAATAATAATAGAGATCATGCTGTTATACTTACAGTACTTTAACAACACTGATACTTTTGTAACTTTTTCCCAAGCAAACAGACCTTCTTTCTCAGTCCCTATCATTCTCCATTCTGCCAGTACTGTGCCACAGCAGAAATTCTTCTGGAAATACTAAAGAAACCTGCAGTGCAATGAGAGTCTGTAATCAGGGCTTCTGTGAGACCAGGTGTTTCAGGAGTGGATTTGTCACCTCATGGAATAGACACGAAAAATCCTCCCCAGCTGATTTCTGCTAATACCTTCATCTGTGGCCCACTAATGAGCAACTTATTGCAAAAATTTACGTTTTTACATTTCAAGATGTTTTGCTTAGGTTGGATGTACTGTTCTTGAAAAGATCTAGCTGCCGGAATCAGGCTTTCAACAGGCGTATTTGCAATGACAAATTCAAAATTCCCTTTCCATTGATGTTCCTGGAACTGTCTTCAGACTTGCTGCTGCAGTAGCTACCACTAAATGCCACTAAATCAGTAAATCCATTTATTGGAATAGTCATACAGGACCGCAGCAATGACACACAAACTTAATCCAATTCCAACCTCTTTTAATCAGGAGGAAATAAGCGTTCAGCTCTGTTCTCCATGAAACTTGAGTAAAAAAGGGTGGAACCTTAAGGATGTATATGGTAAAGAAAAGGCCCTTCAGGAGACAATACAAATGAAGCCTAGCAATAACCTAACCGGGACAAGAAGGTGGTGTCCCAAGCAGGCCTTCAGCAAAGCACTGAAAATACCTTTGGGATTGTCCACGGCCCTTGATTCAAGATACGTTTTTCCATCAGCTCCCTAAAACGCTCAGCAGCAACATCTGGAACCCCCATCCAATTATAAGATGAAATGCAGGAGGATCAAAGAGAGAGTTTCCCAGCTCTCATGAGAACAAGCTGGAGCGTGGGATAATTAGCAGCTTCTGACTGCTGCTAACCACCTCTCACTCGTTAGCATTTTTCCCTGGCCTTCCCACCTGCATGTGCAGTCCCCTTTGCCTCCAGAGTACCAAGCTCCCCTCCACGTGCGTCTCTCTCAACCTGCCTGTAACAATAGTTGCCCGGACACATCCTAGAAGTTTATAGTGGTCTCTCTTGTCGTCTCCCCATTTACCAGAGACAAAGCCTTTTGGGACTTATTTTCCCTGCGTGGGAGTGGGGGTGAGGGCAATAGCTGGGGGGGTGGCGAGGGGGGCAGAGAGAAAAACAAGGATTCAGGAGCTCTGGGGATCCTGGTGCATCTGCAGACAAGCAGGCAACACCAGGAGAGAAATACAGCTAAACCACAACAAAACAGTATTTACTTTGCTTCTTGTCCCTCTGTCCAAGGAGTTCTGATCAGGATGAGAGAGGTGTAATTCACTGTGAGAGAGAAACATTTGCTCCCTAGTTCCTGCTTTTTTTTTTTTTTTTTTTACTGGCTAATACACTGCAAGCAGCACAGAAGTTTCAAGTCTGTAAAGCACCTTAACAAGAGCAAGGAGTCAAGCTGTCGGGAGCAAGACTGAACTGTGAGTTGCTTGCCCTTGCAAAAGAAATGTGGGTTGCATGTCCATCACACGTGGGGACCCCGCTGTTGCACCACTGGATTGGGTTTAAGCACCTGCTCTTTCCAGGAAGAACAGCAGTCGGCAATTCTCCTCTATCCAAGGGACAGACCAGTACAGAAGGTGTAGAAGGGAAAGCTTAGGCTGGAATCCCCATCACAAACAGAAGCAAGACCATTTTCCCCATATGCCGTGGCAATTCTCCACAGACAGGGGCATTTCCTTCTGACAAGTCAACCAACACATCAGGCCTTTCCCCGCTGCTGTGGTATTCCTATCCCATCACTTAGAGCAGGCTCATGTCACAATCCCAGAGACAAAATCCACGGAGGGACCCTAGCCACACTGTCTGCCGACAAGGGAAACAAACTGATGGGGAACACAAGAAATCTGCATGCAAAGAAACAAACAAGCTGAAATCAGGGTGAAATGTTATTGAAGATCTGGAAAGCACTAGGAGATCTTTAGATTAAAGGTGTCCTAAGAACATAACTCAGCCAGTAACAGCAGATAAGGTCAGCCTAGGGATCGCATTCAATTTTATCTTAAAAATCCAACTTTACGTACAGCGACTCAACAAAAATACAATAAATGTAAATCATGTAACGGTGTTGTCATGTGGATTTCGAGTAATCCTGCAGCAGAAACGGTATGCTGTGGGGTTGCCAGAATTACACAGCTCTGACCCGATTCTCCAGTCCAGGCTGTCCACTGCTTGCGCTTACGCAGACGAGCACAGGCACCAGGGCTCTTCAGAGACTATCCCAGGCAAACCTATTGTCTCACTCCTATCGTTTGACCTGCAGGTATGACTGAGTGCTGAGGTGAGCTGCAGCCCCATCCTTTTGCAATCCGTCTTCGAGAGCAGCTCTGCCTACCTACAGAGCCCAGTAGGTCACAGTGCTCATTAAGTGTAAGCTCTCTCTGACCGCCATGGGAAGGCATGGGCTGTAGTCACCGAGAACTCCGCAAACCCAAATTTCCCCCCCCCC
>VYZV01020587.1:15518-37539 GCA_013401275.1 Pandion haliaetus
GGGGGAGGAAGGGAGAAGAAGTTGAAGCCATTATAAAGAAGCAATCACATTACAGAGGAGCAGCAGCAACAGCCCCCTCAGAATCTATGATTCCCTTAGGTCATGTCTGGTGTGCTCAGACCACTGGCCACTGTCAGTATTTACCCTGCATCATTAACCCACCAAACAGTTTTTTTCTTGCCAGAAGTGACTGATTTCTCAAGCCTGATGGCAATCATCATTCGGGAGGCAGAGCAGTGCTCCCCTGCTGCTGAACTATCTCCAATGATATTTAATAAATAAATAAAATAGCTGTTTGGCTGACCAGCTCCTCAGGAAAAGGGAAGAAAATGCATCTCTTTATTGTGATTAAATATTCGCTACTCCCTAATTCTGGCACTTATTCATACAAACAGACGTGGCATACATGTACGCTTGCCCTAAGCCCTGATCAACTCACAAAACATTATTATTCACTGTTTGCACTGCTGTTACGTCTCAGAACCGGGACTGTATTGTGTGAGGTGCTGTACAAACGAAGGACGAAAGACAGTCCTTGTCCCAAACAGCTAGCTGATGCACTCCTAGACTCTGCTCTTTTTTTGCGTTACTGAATGCCACACGAGTTTTGCCAGTGTTTCAAATAGGATCAGAGTCACACCAGGCCAGCTTTAGAAACTCCTGGCATCCAAACTGGATGCCAGATCAAAAAACCCAAAAGCAGCACAGAAACCTAAGCTCAGAGTTTGTTTCCTTTGCTCAGCCACAGGGCAGTGGGTTGTATTTGAAGGTTTTGGTTAACTCCTCCTTTACCCCTCACTGGCACCATTCCCTCACAGGGGTCCACAAGCCACACAGGGCTGCACACATCTGAACACCCAGCAAAGATTATTTATGTCATGTTACAGTGCACAACCCATGCAAAAAAGCGAGCTTCCATGTCGTGAGACAGCACTTCACACCACTCACTGCTGTATTTCCAACCCCAAAATGATTCTCAAAAGTTTTCCTGACTCTGCCTTAGACCTGTTTCCCCAAATGAGATTATCCCTTGCTGCCTGCATCGCGATCATCTAGATCATGGCCAGTAAAGAAGCGGGAGGGTGGGGCACTGTTGTTTTTATCGTTGTCATGGGTTTCCCATAACACAAAAAAACTGACCCTACTTGCCATGAACAACGTCAGCTCCGGGAAAATCCATGTTTTCTGACAGCTTTGCCACTTCCCGTGTGCAGTCAGGGAAAAGTCCTAGAAGCACAGTTATGAGTGAGGGGCAAGAGAGCAGGAGGCCATGGGGAATGCAGCTGTGGCAGAGGATGGGCTTTCTGGGGGGCAGAGCCTACGCACTAGATCACAGAGTGGACAGAGTACCCTGGAGAAGGCAAACATGGGGTGTACAAGGAGAAGGAAACAAAAGGAAACAGCAACATTTTCTTAAGGAAAGGTCATGGGTTCCTTATTCCTACGGTCTTGCATCTCCCCTCTTTTTCCTCTGTTACCTGCTGCAGCCATGACTGGCATTTCCAAAGGACTGGCCCAGCTTTAAATTTTAATGTGGACGAAGCAGTAAGGTCTCAGCCATAAAAAAATTGAGTTTTATACATTTCAAAAACACACATTTTTTTCCTCAGTGAAGACAAAAGGTCGGAGGGAGTGGAAAGCGCATGTCCTTGGGCTCTCCAGATACTTAGTTCTGAAAGTCTCATTCTGAGACAGCTCCAGTCTCCTTTACATTTCTTTGAAGATTCTGCCTTCAGCCTGCAGAGCAGGTTCCTTCTTTCAGTCTTCTGGTTTGGGGAGCTAAGTTATTCTGTTACCAAAGAGAGGAGAAAATTTCCAGGGTTCTGGACACATGGCACTTCTTTACGTCTTTCAACAAAGCAACACAACTGACAAAACAGGGCATCTTTTTGCTCAAAACCAAGTGACAGGCTAAGGTTCCTTCAGGTGAACGCTGAAACATTATTGGCAACTTAGAAAGCATTATTCACTTGATCATTGTTATTTACACAAATGTACCCAAATGTAATGCTGCCTCTTGTGATGTTTTGAGCTGTGGAAATGTCCCTAAATTGTCACTAATTTTAAGAGTAACTCTGAGTGAAGCTGTTGTTTGTTGTAAAGCAGTTCAGGAAAGTTCCCCCCCAACCAGAACAAGGATCAGCCTGCTTTAAGGGCAGTCATTAAATTAATCTCCTTTAATAGGCAAGATGAATATCAAGATCTAGAGGAATAAGCAGGAGAAGGGAGGGACATTGTTTCTTGCTGCCAGCAACAAGCAACTCCTATTGACGCTGTTGGCAGTTATTCACACTCGGCAGCAAAGGAATTGGGGACCATAACCCTGGGTAAAAGCTTGACTTGTAGACGTGGTACAACTAAAACCAAATTCTTTTGCAGAAGCCAAGAAATGAGGTTCATTACAGCTTAGAAGAAACGTTCGAGTTGCTGCTTAGGGTGAAAGCCATGTTTCTTCCCCTGTACAGGGATGCCTGTCTTTTTGCTATGTGATGCCTTCTGTAAGCTCTTTTGGGGGCAGCGGTATAAATCATAATAAAGCCATGGCATGGCATATAAATCATAATAAAGACTAATGATATGTAATAAGGATGAATAATATTAAGAGGAGAACTGTGTGAGAGAGAGCGGGAGCCTGCACACATACATACGCACAACTGTACAAACACAGATAGAAAAGGTGGTTGTTGCTGTTTTTCGAAGTGAACTTTTTTTTTTTTTCTCAGTGGATATTTTGCTGTCAACACATTGACCCCAGCCTCCTTTCACCGCTTTCTTTTCCCACTTTCCCTGCCCTGCTGCACATGGAAGGCCAGTGAATAAACATGTGCGGGTATTATACTGCTCAGAGGGTCATGAACTGACATTACAGTGGGAGTTTAAAAACACCCAGCTCCCACAGGTCCTGTGTCTGTCTGTACACAAAGCTTTCCCTCGGCTTTGGGTTGCGTTATATCACCTGAACAACTCAAGGAGCAGGTATTATGCTAACCATAACGCACAGCTGTCCCTTTCCACTGATGCTTCCAAACAACAGGATAACTCTCTGCCTAAACTCCACACTACTACTACAGAGAGCATGCCCTGAAGAGCGACAGAGAGCCTAACCTGCTGGAGGGCTGCTTGGCTGTTTAGGGAAGATACGGTTCCCTGAAGGCTAGAAGAGACTGCAGGAGATTTTCTGTCACTTCACCCTTTCTGAGCCGTTGTAATAAAGGGAACTCAGAAAGCTGCCACCTGGATAGCTCTAGCTCTAAATATCCAACCTCAGGCTGCTGAGGAAAGAGAACTGGAGAAGAGAAGCACAAATGGCGAGAAAAAAAGACCTCAAAGAACACGTAGCAGGTGTAGCAAGAAAATAGAAAGGAAAAAATCCTCAATGTCCAGCAGGATGCCCCATTCTTCCTGTAAAACCAATGCATTTATACATAAAAGAGACAGAAAGACAGGCCCACGGCTGTCTGCTAGGGTAGAAGCAAGGAAACAAGGATGAATAGGTAAAGACAAAAAGAGAGAGGTACTGGGAGGTGGGACAGTTTAGAGGTAGGTAGGATTCTCCTTTTCTGACCTGTCTAAAGCACCTGGCAGACTGTTGGAGCCATTCAGAAAGTCACGAGAACGACAGACAGTAGCATTTTGACTGGTTTTAATACCTTGCAGAGTTTTGATACACTTCCCAAATCCCAGGACTTATTAAGTAAGCATGGCTCTGCTGCTTCCACTTCTAAAGCTGAAAGTGTTGAAGGAAGAAGTTCCTGGGTTTATCTCCTTTGTTTTGTGGTACCTTTTTAATCGGAAACTGAATTTAGGAGAGGCTGTGCTGATGGTTCTACCACCTGACTTACACATTTGGGAGGGGTTTTTTCTCACCATTTTTTCATGCTGGCCGCACAAAAGTAACAAAGCAAGCTGTCCTCTTAGACAAGGGGAATCCTTTGCCCCCACACCCTGCCCAGCCTCTGGCACTCCCAAGAACCATTGGTAACCTCTGTGCATTGCTGTGTCATTTTTAAACTGCATTTAAAACCAAAGGTGGGTAGAACTGGTTTGGCGAAAGTCTGTAAAAGTCTGTAATTACAACAGTATGAATGAGCCTTGTAAAAAGTGGGAGAAACCTGACACAAAGGAGAAGCTGGGAAGCCAGGCCCCCCCGCTACAGGAAGTCCAAACGCAACCCTCTAACCCGTAAGCATCCGCCAACAGACCCTGAGAAGCAGATAAAAACAGCACCAGGAGAGGTCCTCCACCTGGAAGACATCCCTGCATGCTTATCTGCAACTGCAAATTCAGGCTCAGGAGTTGGGCGAGAGTAATCACAATTTTAATATGAATTTAGTGTAGGTGAGGCGGCCTAGACTGGTCAGGCTAGAGAACCTTGGGCCTCTTCTGAATTCTCAAAGTTAGGGGAGCAAAATGGCAAACTTACCCCCACCACTGGCCTGCCTTTAGGGTACCACCACTCAGGTGTACAGCTCAGCTGTACGGGAACAGGGAAGCTTGCTACCTACCACACAAGTCTTCACCTCTCTAATGAGGCATATGATAGAAGTGGAGGTCCTAATTTCAAATTCTGCTAACTGCAGAACTGGATTAGTGATCCAGTTTTACTCTAAACAGATGTGTTTGTCACTTTGCAGAGAAGGAGGGAAATAAATATGTGCTTGAGATCTTCAGGGCTAGATGCTAAGATCAGACGAAGAAGTAGATGTCCTAGTGCTTAAACAGCACAGCAATCTAACTTCCTTTCCGTGTCCTCCTGCCTTACAAGCAAATTTGGACTTCTCAGCTCCTTGCAGATTAGCCTAAAGTTTTTTTGTGTTTGGGTCAACCGATTCTCCACAAGAGCTTGACTAGAAAAACCCAGGCATAACTAGATTGCTAGCGTATCTGATTAGCCAAAGGAAACAGGGTGGATGGGTTGGGATAACTTTACAGAGCTGACTAAATTTGGGCTGCTGGTCAAGATACATCCAAAATTTAACTGGCTGAGTTAGACAGTTCCATTTCAGGTATGATGAAACAGACTTCCCAGTCACTGAATATTAGCAACAGAAACAGGACAAGGGAAAGATCACTTAGCCAGTTAAATGTGTATTTAAAATGCTGATAGCCCACACTGAGAACCAAGAAAAAAAAATGTATTTATCATTGTTATTAACAATACTAGAAATAAAACCAGTTTTAATAGCACGCAGGGTTTGATGCATTTCCCAAATACAAGGATTTATTAGTTTAAAGCCTGTGTATTTATTTGTTTCTCCCTCCCCAGTCCTGCCCCCCCTTCCAACCGTCTTGAATTTTTAATGCACGCTGTTTCTAATGTCAGCCGTTTTTCTTGTAAAGGTTTTTTGACATAACTTTATATTGCTACATCCTTTTGTTGTTGCCATTCCCCATCCTTGTTAGAGACTCCTCTCCCCTAATGAAGCTCGTCTCCTGCCAGGATAATAAAAGAAAATAAGATAGAGAGCTGAAGTGAGCCAGCGAGAGGTGTGTGCAAGTGTGCGCGTCTGATTAGAAATAAGGGTGACACAAAATAAGTGCAATAACAGCCTGTTCTCCAGGGACTCCCAAGGCTGTCCCCAAGATCTGCAGCTTCTATATATGGCTCTGTGTGTGTGTGTGTGTGCGCGCGCGTGCGTGCATATGGCTGTACGGTTTGTACAGGTCTATACGCACATAGTTTGTATGGATCTAATTTTACATATGCACACTGACAGTGTGGAAGGACACGTTCGGAAGATGTGTACTGCAGGTGCTAGAAGTAGGGGACGTTCTGCCAAATTAAAAAACCAGGACTCAAAAGTAGTCCAGTGACTTCCTAGTAGCTAAATTTTGGGTGTACCCTTTTAGTGTTTCACAGTAACAAGTTGCTGATTAGGTCTGTTCAGTATCTGTTGTCTCTCTTTTCTTTTTCCCCGCATCCATCTTCATGGGTGTCTAATTAATGAGAAGGCATCTTACTCCAGTTGCCGTTCAAAAGAACGAACAGAACTATTTTCGCAGCCCCGGAAACAGCAAAGATCCCTGCTATCCTGCGCATAACACCCCTTCTCCTTCCCAGCACTGAACTTCCAGAAGCACAGCTCTGCTAGTGACATGTACGCATTGGCATCATTTGAGCAGTAACAGTCGCTGCAGAAAACATACCGTCGCCTGGAGAAGAGCCCCATCAACTCTTTAATGCCTTCCAGCCTTAGGAACAGCCTCTCGCGCTCTTTTGGGGCAGTTCATGGTCTCACTATAAGCTATGAAAAAAACCACCAAACTCTACAATCCTTCTTTCTCTTCTGTCCATTGAGAATAAGAAACTTAATGTTTCCATAACTTCCCTCAGACTTCTAACTACCTCTGTACGTCCTCGATAACCAAGTCTCACAATTTCAATGTGACAGAGGTCGTCAGTGATTACACTTGTATTACAGCCTGATGAAGAAGACGGAACTTAAATAAGGCTCCTGGGGACACAGAACGAGGAATTGGCAAGAGTCAGGGAATGACCTGAGTTGTTGTGAGACCCAGGTCCTCCTCTTCCTGATATACAACATCTTCTGCTCAATGTTAATGCATGCTAAAGGCTATGCAAGACCTCTGTGGCTGACGTCACGTATCAGAAGAAACCTCCAAACTATTCTGAGAAGCTCAGTCACTATGGGTCAGTGTTAATTAGCCCGGACCCGTAACATTTCTAAAAAAAGAAAAGGAATTTTAAAAAGGGAATGAAACCCAAAGCCCCTTAAAAAAAGATCAACTGCCATTTCCATTTATCCTGCGTTCTATATTCCTGCCTGGTGCAGAATGCCAGCAATACTATTCTTCTGTTTCCACAACGGTGCTTTAAACAGATGCTTTTCAGTGTTGAAGGTGCGGAATGTGTATACTCTGCCTGCTGCTGTTAAGACGCAGAGAGCCAACTGTCTCCCCAAAGGTACTGGGAATCAGGCTCGGATGTTTCAGCTGAAAACTCCAGTTTTCTAGCCCAACAACTGGCGGGATGCAGCCGTACTGTTAGCACAGGGAAACGACTAGGTCTGGTACTTGAGAAATAACAGAACTAACAGAAACAGCAAAGCAGTTTCAGCACACAGGATGCCGCCTCTCCTTTCAGAAATGGTTTAGACACTCTGCAGCACAAGTCTCGTTTAGACTGTCTGCAACAACAGTGATGATGGGGGCTGGCCATTGGTCCCTCTCCTTCCCACAAAAGAGAGCACATAGTGAAAAGCTGTAATTGGTGAACCATAGTTCCTCTATAGGAAATGCCTCTTCAAAAGTTCTTCGCTGTTAGTCAGAAATTTTGAAAAGGGTCCAGCAATGCACATATAGGTACCCTGAGCCCAAGCACACTTACAGTTTACTCGTCCTCTTGGATGCTTCAGAAAACCACATACCTATTAGACACATGTGCAACAATACTATCTTGGGGACTTGTTTATTGCATACTCCCACAGACACAAAGAGGACTTGGTCTCTAGTTGAAATAACGACGAGTAGAAGAATCTGTTTTGACAGAAGCTGTTGTTTCCAGCGGGACATCCAGCTTTTAAGCACATTAGACATGTTAACATGAGGAGAACCTCTACATATTTGTGGCTTTCAACATCTGAAATATTTGCAGCTATCTACAGCTCTACTCAGTCGTCTGTAGCAGTGCCACATACTTTAGAACTCAAGGAAGCTCCGTCTATTTCTTCCTATCAGACCAATGCTAAAATTAAAAAAACAGAGTCATTATGTCTAGGTTTGGTTTACACACTAACTCTACACTGAAAAGCTTAATTGAAATTTCAGGTGGAAATTAGTCTAGTCACCTCTTGTTCCCTAATGGATTTTGATCTACTTCTCCACACTGTGACAATTTCTGGCACAGTAAGTGATGTCTGTTTTAAAGAAGGCCATAATTATGAAGTCTACAGGGAACTGTAGGTCAAGACAGAGATGCAATGACATAGCTCTTACTAGACCAGAAAAACAGGAATGACTAGGACTACTGACATGCTGCAGGAACAAGGACAGATCAGTAAGAAAAATACTTGCAGCATGCAAGATCTGGCTCTATTTTGCCATTTTCAAGCTATATTCTCATAGCTATGGAAAACAGCCAACTAGTTTTTATAAACTAGAGCACCATTCACTGCCCTCCTTCCAAAATTCTGTCTGGAAATCCCAGAAGCAGTCTCAGAACAGGAACACAATACCTGCAAACTGATGGGGCAATCTAACTAGCAATTTTTTAACATCAGAATCCAGAAAAGCAGACTGGAGTAGAAGCAAAGGGCAGCTGAATCTAGGCCTGATTTTAAGGAAAAATAAAAATATTTGCATGTCTCTGCATATGTGTGAGCAAGTATTACAACCAAATGGGTCACAATGATCAAGGCCCAATATCGACACACAGCCTAGGGATAACCAAGCACTGGGAATGATGGAGTGCTGTTATTTCTGCAAAAGGACAGGTCACAGTTCTATGAAGTGTGACCAGTTTTGACAGAGCAGAGTAATCGGCAAGATCAAAAGACTGCTTAACGAAATGGGGAATCCAAGCTCCCGGATGAACGTGGCTCTTGGAGCAGAAGCATCCCAAAGAGGTAAGCTCTTGTCTGATTTTCTCCTTAATTTGCTAATGCCAGATAGGCAACACAAGTTGTCCCTCATACACAGCGTGACACTGCAACTCAAAACATCTTTTTTCAGTCCCAAACTCTGTACCAGCCCCTCATTCCTGCTCTGTAGTATCTGCAGTGCTATTTTGAATCCTAGCCCTCCATCATGCAACCCAGAAGCTATGCCAAACCATGGTGGGATGTAGGAAGGGTGGTCTGTGGCACCCACAAATGAGACCAAGATCATGAGACCAGCACGTTTTTTTTTTCTCTCATCACCTAGGGCAGCAATGCAAGCCCTCTACCCTTTCTCCCTGAATCACAGTTCCCCACGCCACTCTCCTGGTACTTTCAGGCATTTGAGACAGACAGAAAGTCTTCTAGCTTAAAAAATGGAGCCTGGTGAGCAACGAAAAAAAGCTGCTGCCTGACCAGATGATGCCTTTCTCCACGCTGCGCCATCTCCTCACAGGCATACACAATATGCACTCACGCAGAATTGTGCCAAAGTAAACAGGAGCGGTCACAAGTGGGGAGCAGGGGTGTTCTTGGTGCTGTGGGGTAGCAATGAGGAGATCAGACAAGAGAGCATTGAGATGATGGATGTAGACATGAAAGAGCATGTGTGCATAGAAAACTGAGGGCTCTTTTGTCCACAGAAGAACGGTGAAGCTATTGGGAGAGTCAGAGAGAGGTTTGGTATGTAAGTAAGTGGTTCATTTTGGACCATCGAAATCCCCTCCACTACCATGTCATCAGCTTCCAAGGAGCTGTGATTTCTTCCATACCATATCTATCTTCCCTATAATTAAACCGCATGCCTCTGCTGGATCCTGACATGTCCCCCTCTAGCTGAATTACTGGTACACACTGCAGCCCAGAGGAGTCACAATTCCCAGATTACACCAGCTCACAAGAGACCACGATCCAGAAGGTCCCAGGTACAGCCGTGCTTAAAAACTTCCTGGGGGAGCTGTCACACTGAAGAATGGCAGAAACACGAATAGCAGAAGTAAGCATTTGTGTTTGCTGATGATCTCTCAAACAACACAAAGTTCACCAAATTGTTGAACCTATTGATAACCAGGACAAAGATGGCTTGGATGCTGTGACATTCCTGAAAGTTAAAATGTTACATTGCCTTGGCGGTGGTTACAATCTATAATCCAAGCCAATCTATCCATCTACTTTGCTTCTGGCGTCATCTGCATTACCCTGTCAAGCTTGGAAGCTAAATACATAGGCATGATACAGTGCCCCCCCCAAGGGGGTTGTGTGTGGCCTTCAGAACCGGTGAGGTTGTGAGGCTTCATTGCTTTACCCCTTTCTTTCTCACAGACACAGCCCCCAACTCAAGCTAAGCGGTAAAGCCACAGACAGTGCCCTCTGGATACTGTGGATCTCACTCTGGGATCACAATGACCAGCGCAGAACAAGTGTCATACTGTACCCCAGCAATCCCCAGTTAAAAGCCCCATTCCACAGGGGCCACTATTAAGTGCTTTCGTGGAGCTATGAGCCAATGCGTGGGAGTCTAACAAGCTTTACAACAGCGCCTGAACACTCCACATTTCTTCCTGAGGAAGTAGAAGCCACTTTGGTGCTGAATAATCCAGGTGCTTCCCGAATGCTTCAACAGGCCTAATGGAGAAGCAGGAATGGGAGGCTTATCTAACTGACATTAATTACACAGACCCAGCGCTGTGGCCAGTGTGCCTCAACGAGAAAGGAACACAAAATCCCTGCCATAGATAGGTGGGTAGCCTGCAAATGAATGTCTGACGCATACTCCCTTTTTTGCACCTTACCTTCCAAAACCAGGGGCAACTGTTCTCCAAGACGGCAGGACTCTAGATCTGCATTCTTCTGAATAATGGAAATATGCAAACGTTAGGACAGACTCAGCTCATCAATTTTCTTCCTCTACTGACTTTGAACAGGAACCTTAAAGACATATACCATAAACTTTGGAGAATGGGAGACCTCAGGGGGATATGAAAATTTTAAGTGGAACCTATCTTGTGTCTAAAGCATATGCCTCCTCTTTGTAACAGAACTGCACATTTGCTATCTTTCTGGACAGCATCTAACATACAATCAACTGATGGTGATGGCAAATCACAGCAACAATTGCCCTTTGTGTCTAACACATAGCAAGGTGCATATGTGAGTGTGCTCTTGAAAAGCTTTTTTGACATAAAAGCAAAGGATCTACTGAGACCTCTTCCAAATCAAAACCAGTATGTCTGTCCCTAGGCAAGTTTTGATCAAGGAGAAGAAAGAGAGTCATGAAAACCACAATGACATTAAGACAAAACTATTGGTTTCACACAAACAGACTCCTGGGTGGCAGTACGAAGCCAAGAAAAGAAAGAATGGGTCTTTCATGGGTAGATGGATCACAGAAGGGGAATATGCTACACAACTAGCAGTTCTGAAGGGAAGATGATATTTTCCCCTTTGGCTGTCCTGAACAGACAATAGGACCAGCAGTGTTACGATCTAAGAAAGACAATGGACACAACAGACAGAGGCACGGCGGCACTGTCTGCAGAGCAATTAGTTCAATGAAGAGAATCCACACAAATTTTNTTGTTGTTGTTGCTTATTTTAATTTAATTCCATCAGGAGGGCAAAAACCAGCCCTGCTGAAAATACCCATTCACAGAGATGCTAAAGGACACCCAGCAGGTTCACAGTCGCTGCATAACACATCCCAGCCATCTACGATTTTAATGCTTAGGAGGTGCAGGCTGTGCTGTATTAATATGCAAAGTGTGCCTGCCTTCCCAATTAAATGGAAAATGCTATGATTAAAGGCAGTCAGAAGATATTAGATGGATAGCGCTGAACTATGGGCTTTATTTCCTACACATAGAAGCCCCACAGGAGTGCTGATGGAGTACATGCCGGGGAGATTACCAAAGGCGAAACAGAGCTGGGAAAGGAAAAAAAGTGCTTGAATACGCAGAAGGGGGAGAAAATGAGGAAGCTGTTTACGGGAGGATTGAATTAACACAGTACCTCATCCTGGTCGCTCAGACATGGGCCCTCTGGGCCACACTTATCTGGAGGAAAACCAAGCACCGCTGCTCATAGAAGCCAAATTCTGGCACATCATTTTGAGGGAAGAAGGCCTCAGAAGATGAGTGAATCACAGCATAAGTCCCAGAGAGCTTCACAATTCATAGCTGCACAACCCTGAGGCAAAGCTCAGAGGGGACAGGCCTTTCCTATGCCCCCTCTTCCTTGTTAGCATCAGCGTGTTCTCCTCTACCACCTATCTGGGATAGGAGAAGAAAACACAGCGGAGAAGTACAGCATGCTTTACAATTAAACCCATGAAGACGAGAAGACAAAGCAGGAAACATTAATAACTGATTGTAGAGTTCCCTTTGCCCCGCTGTGAAGGGCTCGCTCTAAATCACCCACGTAGCTTTAACCCTCCCGGCTCTGCTCTGCATCTCAGCCCCAGGCCGTGGAGCCAGTTCCCCCCGCTCACTCTTCCTTCCTCTCTCTGAACACTGCTGCAGCCTGTCACCAACACACTCTGTGCCCGTGTTTCATGACGTGCATTTAATTAAAAGAGATGGCAGAGTCAGGTATATTTATGGGGCCTTCTAATCCTCACACTTACATTTTCAGTTGCTATGGGTTTCCTTCCAGAGTTCGCTCTTTCTCCCCCACCCCCACCACGTAACGTGCACCAGAATAAAGTCTAATAAATTCTGCTACGTAATTGGCTGTATATTTTAGGGGTCCATCTATCCCCGTGCTCTGAAAACAGAGGCCTTCAAAAAATTACTGTAAGGACAGAAAACCCCGGGGGAGGGAGTCCGAAGTGCTTTATTTCCTCAAATGACTGCTGCTAAATTGTTACAGGTACGAGGCTGGAGTGCTGAGTGGAACAAAGCCAGAGCCAGTGGCAGCTGCGATGCCACAGGACAGCACCTGAGGGAAAGCAGTTGCCAGAAGTTGCACCTTTGTCCAAAACCAGAGTTTGCTGTCCTGCTTTGCCTGTCTGAGAGCAAGAGAACCGCCACAGGGGCTAACCAGAGGGCACTGCCTGCCTGCCCACTGTGCAGCTCCAGTGAGGTGCAGATGCCTGATGTATATTAATGGAGCAACTTCAGCTTCTAGTGCCGCCAACGCTCCAAAGACACTGAAGAGCCCATGACACTCTTTAAACAAGCCTCTGCTACCACAGACTCTCCTAGAAAGGTTGGGAAAAAAGTCTCCACGTTTTGAGGAATACAGAACTTTAGCTGCTCTTCGACTTTAGGGAGGGATTCCTCTTAGCAGCAACGTGCCCCCAAATGAAGCCACACAGAGGAAAGGCTGCGTGTTACTTCCAGACTGTCAGCTTAGCTCCGACATGCGCTGGCAGAGCCACATGTAATGATGGTGCATGTTACTGACTTACCCTCTTAACCGCAGAGCTGGTCGTAACAGGTAGGATGCAAAGTACCTTGGAGATGGCTGTGTTAGAGGAAGCCTGCACTGCTGTCTGTTAGAACCCTTTTGGAGATAAAGGGAAAATAGTGTTTCAGCACACTGCAAGAGTATGAAATACTTTTTTTTTTTTTTTTTTTGGGTATGTGCGTTATCTAGTGGACTAACACATACAAGTGAGGAGTGTTAAAAAGGTGACATTTATGTAAATGAAAGCACTAATGATACATGAACTTTGTGTGCTGTATTTGAGGAGGCAGCTCCACTCAAAATATTAGAAATACTGCTAGCAGCTCCAGATCGTCACAGGACTCTCTTCTACAATGACCTGTAAAGAGGAAATGTGCCTACACAAAAAATTTTCTGACCTGTTCTACCAGCATTTAGAACGACACACCTCTACTGACGACAATAGGAATTGTCCATAGGCAATGACAGCACTCACAGATGGGCCTGCTGCACCACGCTTAACATGTTCAGCACTTAGCAGGATTTACTGGTCGTAATCTTTCTTCACACAAGGAAACCCTTCCGCATGAGTACCCGCACCTGATACCAGCATAGCACAGTCTCCCCTCATATCCAAATTCCCACTGGCCCACAGAAATTTCACTGCTGAACCCAAATAAAACACTGCAAAACAGGAGGGAAGGAGAAGTTGGATTTCCTCCGGGTTGTTCATGTAAGTAAAAGAAGAAAAAGACATAAGAAAAGAGGAAGGAATTCTAGGAAGTTGGCACGTACGTGCCCGCTCCAAAAACACACAGAATGAAGGCCAGAACTGCATGTCTGAATGCCACTGCACACACTCTTCTATTTTTCTGTCATTTCTCCACAATGTTAGCAGAAGCTAACACCCCTTAATTAAGAATTTTCCACATTCTAAGTTCATGTCCAATGTTAACGTTATTTAAACATCACCTTATTTTTTTTTCTTCTCCCTCCTGTGAATTTCATGCTGGGTTTCTTATTTCCCTCAATTTTTTAAAGAATAGTTTATTAAGAAAAGCTGACTGTACCTCCACTCCGTCTGCTGGAACAGCACTGACAAATAAAAAACCCACCTCACAGGAGACAGTTTTATTCTGTTGATCGGAAGTCTGCCAGCCCAATTTATGATTGGACATAAGATCTCCAAATCTGAATTTATGTGTTGTAGTATAACGACAGGTCAATGAGATTAAAAGTATGTTCATGAGAGAGCTGTAAGGCAATTTGAGTTTCATGGTTCCGTGGTGATTGGGCATTCAGTCTAAGAAAACCTGCGTTAATAAAACACTTGCAGTCCCTGGGAACAATCTGCACATTATTCATTATTGCAGCCTGGCTGCGGTCGCCTTCACCAACACCCCCTCACCATAAAAAAAAAAGAGAGAGAGAGAAGGAAAGCAACTCTCCCCCTCCTCCCTATTCAGATGAAGCCATCAGGGAGATAGTGCCATTGATAACGAATGGGCTGAATTAACAATAGAAACACTTTTCTTCCTCATCATATGGTTCCCATAATCAAAACGGGGAGGGGGAATGGGAGGGGAGAGGAAAAGCCTGAGCCTCACACATGGGTCTCCCCCACCAACTGAAAAATACACGGACTAAACACAGACCAGCAGCTTCTGATCGCGTACAGAGTAATTCCCCTGCCTTCAAGGAACCCTGGTTATTGAAGAAACACCGCCCTACAAACCTTAAACACAGGGCTTAAATGAGTCTCAGCCAGGTCACGCAGGCTTGCATAGGTCATCCAAATCAGAGCAAACCCCCGTAAATGGTAGACATGGGCCTCGCAGCTACATGTGGATCTAGGGCCAACAAGCCTTGCTGTTCAGAATACAGGCTTGGGCTTCAAAACAGGCTGGTTTGGCCCGCAGGTTGGATGCAGCAAGTCCTGCAAACTTTAGGTTCAAATTCAAGTATCTCCCAGGGTTGGAATCCAGACCAAGATTTAGGTTCAGTATGTTACCATGACAACTTTCAAGTGAAGCTCAGAACTTGATCCAAAGTTACCTGTGGGCTTGAAGCTGTTTGCTTCTATCACTCTAGTTCACCCTGTGTCTCCCTGCAAATAACTACTAGTTCAAGCCCAAACTAAAATCCTCATCTTGCTTTGGCATCACACCCAAACTCCTACCTACTCCTACGTAACACAGGAACACTGCCACCCTTCAGATTACACAAAGCACCACGTAAACAGAAGGGAACCTGCAGCACATCATCTTTCCTCCTTAAGGTGTTTCATTCTTCATCAATGCTTCTTTTCATCGTCATAACAAAGATTTTAATTCAAGAAAGATCACAGGGTGTAATCATTTGGTGGTAGGGAAAACGTTCCATGCTTTGTTCCCATGCGGACTCTGTCTAAATAAACCAAACTCCTCACGCCCCCTTCCCCATGCAAGTACAAGGCCAAAATTCACCTTGGCCTGATTTAAGAAGGGCTGAGAATCCCCAATTCTAGTATACTTCAGTAATTGCTGTCGGTGCCCAGCACTTCTGAATATTAAGCACAAATGCTGAAAAACTAGAGCAGAAGCAGATGGAATGCAACACCAGCAGCCCCGAGGACAAAGGACGGACGTGAAGAAAAGAGCCTGAAAAGGCATAGGGCCAAGAGGAGATGATGGGGAGCTGTTATTTTTCCGTCCATTTTCATAAATAAAGGTTCACTATGCTTGCTCTTTGACTATTCCAATCACTATGCAATGGAGTCCCAAATCAGAGATCCCTGTGTACCTACAGAGCTGTTACTGCTGAAGGGGCCAGAAAATGTTTGTTGAGTAAACCCATCCCTGATAGGCAATGAGATACCAGGACGTTCCTGTTTCATCGTTGTTTAATCTGTTCTGTTGTCAGGCAGGGCACTGGGCCAGTAAAAGTTCTCATTGCCTCAGCTTCAGGGGTGGACTGGCTTCAGAATTTATACAAATAAAAGAAGAAACGAAAAGCGCCGGCAGCACCAATCTGATTACAGAGTCATTTATTTTCTGGTCGTTAATAATTTGTGCAATAAAAGATTGCGTGCCTTTCTGAGTTAGTAGGAGTTATTGGCACAAATTTCCCTCCACGCTGGTGTGAGTCTGTGCTTGGAACATAAATTATTAGTTTCTTATCGCACTCCTCCTCATTTTTCATGCTGCCACAGCTAGATCGCCAGAAGCCAACCCCTCAGTCTCGGTCCTATTTTATGTTGCAAGAGAAAGGCAGCAAAGATGGCTATTCCATCTTTAATTACACAAACTCACTTTTGCATTGCCTCTCCCCCAATCTTCCTCCCCATCTGAATACTGGCAGGTGTGTGCACTGTATTGTGTCCGTGTGTATGCCGCTGTCTGTGGAGATACGCAGGTACTCTGCCATTTGCCAGCTACGTTTCTAATGAAAGCACTGCTCTTTGACAACACTCAGAGTAAGGAAATGACAGGCTTCCACCATCCTGCCAGCTTCTATCAGGTACCTGTTTGGAATAGTAGCAAGAAAGTTGCACGCGTGCATCTCAGTGTGAGGATAAAAGGAGACTGGAATTCATGCCATCCTTGAAAGAGCAGGGGGAAAGTACTGCCACAGAATCGGGTCGTATACAAGGTGGCTACATCTCTAGCTGCAGGTTAAGTTTACGTCTTGGATGTAGCTGGGGAAATGCTTGGGCTTTCTCTTCCTATAGCGTTAAGCAGGTGAATGATAAGAACACCTCAATGCTCCTCTGTAAAATGGATTAAAACTCATTTAAAAGCTATCAAAACATCCTTCTTGTTTCTCTGGCACACAGAGCTGAAATGCTCTTTAGTGATGCTGATTGTTTTGCTAAATACGGCAGTTCACGTATAAACCACACCAAAATTCTCGGACTTTTCCATATGTCAGCCTCATGGTCTTCTCCATTCAACATGTCTCTTTCAATTGTGTCCCAGGAACATTTGCACCAACATCTGCTTAACTTCAAAAGAAGCACTGACAGATTCAGATGACAGAGCATGTCTGGCATCTGCAAACGTACTTGCCAAAGGGCTGTGCAAACCATAAGCTTCTACAGATAAGTGAAGTCAGGAGATACACGAGTAGCTTTGCCTTCTCTTCATTGAAAGACAACTACCCACCAATTGAGAGCACTTTTCTGTGCAGCCCCCATTCACAGCAGTCTTTGGATCCACGTTCTCTTACTGTCTCCTTGCATGCTCCACGGGCAACTCTAGTCACTCCCCTGGTCACAGCCAAAGCCTACTACTCTCCCTCCCAGATTCCTGAAATGCTGAATACCTGCTGCACAGACCAGGTTGTGGGAGGCCAAGAATGACTGTGCGCACTGGAGGTGTCTATTACAAAAGGTATACGGGCAACAAGCTCCAGTGGAGCCACAGGTTGGAGATCACGGGGCGTTTTATTCAGCTTTACAGAACGCTTTCTCCTGCCAATATGGCTAAGTGCGAGCAGCCCTGCTGAGGCCTGATGTTGTCTATCAGTAACAGAATGATGCTTAGGGCACCCCTGCATGTGTCCGTTACAAGGAACGCATGTTCCTCCATTCCAGGAGGATTTATAACGGGGGTCTTGGGCAGGCATAGCACACACATAAAGGTGTACTGTCAGTTCAAGAATGATCGATGGCTTGGTGCTGGGCATGTCTCTGGTGATTGTACTGCATTGGTGAGTGACTGATCATTTCAAAATGACGCTTATGTCTACCGGGTAACATCCAACACATCCATGGTTCACGCTATGTTCCAAATGTCCACCCTGAATTCTTACGATCTGCTGAAGGAGCATCGCTAGGGCTCTGTTTCACTGGGTCAACTTCTGTCAGAATCAAAGAGCAGACTTTCCCCCCACAGTACAGCTAGAAAACCTCACTAGCCACCAGCATGCAATAGAGCTGCAGAGAAGCACACCATCCTCATCAAGTGTAGCACGATGCCCACCTCACGGCAGTTTAGGAAGCCCATGTGCTGCAGAACATCCCCCAGACTGCTATCAAACTGAAGTATTGCTCACACACAAAACCCCAGCCCACCTACTGCTATCTCACTGAGTACCTATGTTAGAAAAGTCCCTGCTCGGCCCCACCCAGGAAAAGAGTGAGTCTGTGTTGAAAATGTTAACACAGGAGGGACTATAGCTGCAGTCACATTACAGCTGTAATAAGCATATTTAAAACAATAAATGAATGTAGACAAAATATTTGCATGATCAGTTATCAGATCTGTCCTTGAAAATACTCAAAGAGAGGAACACCAGCATCACAGAACTCCTTCAGAACAAAGATTGACAGATCACAGTAGCAACCTCTCCAGTCTATCACAGAATTACACTAATGGACAGAAAAGAGAATCCTTACGTTGGCAAAAGCAATCATTTTGCACTGTGTATGTGCTCCTGGTTATTGGACACAAATCCTGGGCTTTTCCCTGATTCTCTCACTACCAGATTCACATATCCCATGCTGTTTGCCATCACGACTCTGATATTTTCCTAGCTTGGACTCTTTTTTCCCAGTTTGGACTCTCCAGCTTAAAGCTGCAGACTAGGCTAGAAAAAAAACATCTAGTTCCTTTTGAAATCAAGGACTGAGATCACGACTGGAAGCAGATACCGAAGAAAAAAAAAAAAAAAAAGAGCAGAAGGTTCCTTGACTGCAGAAAGACCCAGAAGTGAGGATGAAATTGAGCCACCAGGTTCAAATCCAGATCAACTGAGAGGGTACCTGAAATGGGGGCTTCTGATTCATTGCATTTAGAAGGAAGGCTGACTGTCCCTTCAGGACCTGGGGAACCAAACTCCTGGGAAATTTATTTTAAGTCCTCGGGACAGGCAGATTTCTATCCTTGGAGAGAAAAATACTGAAAAAACCCCCACTTAATGGACATCATCTCAGGCTTTCGCCAGGCCCCCACATTGTCTTACAACATTTGGTGCATTAGAGGACAGTTCCCGAGCGCCCCAGCAAGCACATCTTCACTCTTCCTGTGATCAAAGAGTTTTAAGATATGTATCACTCCTTTTTTCGCTTCCCAGGAGAACTCCCTTTATCACAACCTATTCCAAATTTGTTTTGCTGCCATCAACACCTGCCAAGGCCATGCTTCTGTAAAATAAGTTGGCAGCATGCCACAGGCAGGACTTGTCAAAAAACCGTCTCCACGCTGCCTCTCGGAGGACCCACCCCCCTGGTGACATTTCCACGCCCGCCCCAAACCCCCTTAGACACATCCCTCACTGAGACAGCCGGCCGAATACCAGCTCTCATGCAAAAGATGAAACCGAACTGCAGAAGTGTTTAAACTTTCCGGTGAAGCAACGACAAGACGTTGAGGGGAGGTCACAGTGGAACTTGTTCAGCAAAGTTTCTGTGCGTTTAAAAGCAGCAGACAGATACCTCAAGAAATCACTTGACAGCCAACATGGAACTGGACTTCAGCGTCCAGTTAAAGGTTAAAAGCAGGCTGACAATTCTTCAGCTGAGTAGTCTGGTTGCAGACCATTCTCAAACAAGTCCCTGGAAATCCGGTCTGTATCATTTGCTCAAACCTTGCCAGCTTAATCTGAATAGTAACAGAGAAATGGTCCCTACAAGGCTAAATGCTGTCAGCGTAGGACCAGCCAGCAAGATAAATTAAGCAGCACGCGTGGCTTAGACCCTTTAAAAGAAACAGTGCGTTTCCTATTTTCACATCTTGAAATCTCAATGCTATAGTAGCAACACCGGCAGGAGTTCCTCACTCACTCTCTTCCTAAGAGGTCAGCACTTCAAGCAAATGTCCTTCTCCGGATCCCTTTCTCTTCTTTTTTTCCTATAGTCAGCCTGCCATTGATTTAATTCACGATGCTTCTTTGCACAGCAATAGCAACCATCATCCGAAGTTCATGAAACACTTGGCAAACAGTCCTTTCTCAGCTTTCCGGTAGTACTGTGGGGAGCCAGGGAAGCACCAACCATGGGCAAGCATTAGTATGATTTCTGACGTGCATGGCAGTAATGTCAAAACCCCCCCCCCCCATGCTTTAGGAGTGCCCCAAGGTACCGAGAACCTCATAAAAACATTTTGCTATTCAATATTCTTGAATATTTCAATATGTAGTTGAATTTCCAAATCGATTTCTTAAATCTATTCTGCTTTTGTTTTTACTCCCCCATGTTCAACCCGATAGATATTTGCTGCCTTACGATTCTGTGCACAAAGATTCAGAGAAATCAACTTATTACCCTCACCTCATCTGTGGAAACATGAAGGCACAGGGCAAGCATTTGGCATTTCAGAATCAAGAGAGAGGAACAGGAGACAACTCTGTTTCCCTAACACAGGCAGCTCCACATAACCAGACTGTTCTAAAATGGACCATGCATATTACTTACTACCTACTGAGCATAAAATAATTCAGTTCTCTTCCTTATGTATAACGATACTTGACTTTAGTATTTCTAGAAGGGGGACCTGTTTCCCCCCATTTCTCCCAGCCTTCCCAGCCTGAGCTTTGCACGTATCTCCTGAAAAAAATCTGCCACTGCGCACGCACAAGCTGTATTGCACTTAATGAGGCACTTCAGGTTCAATGAGGTCCTTCATCTTTTCAGTTCTAGCTCTGTGCTTCTCCCTTCCAGGCATCTAAGCTGGCTCCTGCACGATCTTCATTATGGTATTTCTTTTTCCTTAAGTTATAGCTCCATGGTTCCTTTCCCTCCTGCCTGAGGCAAGAGGCTAAGGGGTTAGAACTCCCTGGTTCTGTTTCCAGATCTGTCACTGAACTATTGTGACCTTGACAACAAGCCAGGAAGGTGGCATTTGTCAAACTTGAGTGCCTAAATTTAGGCACCTGACACAACCTTATTTACTGAGATGATAAGCATCCATAGCTCTTATCAAAAAAGAGCAACAAGTATGACAGTATCCAGTGTCTCATACTTCTGTCTCCCCTCCCACCTTCACATTTCATTAATCCCAAATCAGCATCTCCCCCCCTTACTTTAATAGCCAAAGCTAATGCAAGTGTTATCTTCAAACCCAATAGAAACTATACTCCTAGTTCTTCTGGAAGCGACATTCCACTGTCAACAAAACCTTCACATGCATGCCTAAAAGGTTAAACGAGAACCATAGATAGGAGTTTCTGATCTCGAGCAATGCATTGACCCACCTTCCCTAATCCTTTCACCGTACACCACCACAGTAGGAAACAGAAGTTGCTTTAGTTTTCCTCCTTGGGATCCACAGTACTTTTAACATTCTCAGCACTCTAACCAGAAAGAATAATATACACGCTTGGACTGTGGACTATTGCATGTATATTTAAAAATTTACACAGCTCAGTCTTTAACTGATCTCTCACAATAGGTCCATAAAGCACGAAAGCTGAACCTTCCACCCAAGTACTTTACATGCACTCCCTTCCTACAGACCTGTAGACCCCTCACAAAAGGCTCTCTTTTAATCTGTATGGTAACGGTACACCTTTTTTTTGGTTTGTTTTAAGAAAGAGTACAAAAAAAAAAAGTGCCAAGAGATGCGTAACATTTCAAGGTGTCTATCTGGTACTGCGAATCGACAGGGAGGCAGAACAATACTTTATTACACTGCACATGTATGGTTCTACATCAGATGGACTTTGCGAGTAATGCGATTATCTCTTCTGTGAAATCAAAATAGCTCGGGAGAGAGGTTTTACCCTAATCCTAGCGCCATCTCCGGGAGCGGTTTATAGCGCAGGATCACTTAACAACGGGAATCGGAATTAGGGGAGGGCTTTCCTCTTTTTCCGCTGGTATCCCCTCCATTAGCAGAAACCGGGGTTCCCAGCCAGGCAGCACCCCCGGGGCACGGCCCGGCCCCCCCCCGCCCCGGGCCGCCGGGCGGCCTCGGCGCCAGAGTCACCCGCGGCAGCGGCCAGGAGCCAGCCCGTCCCGGTCAGGCGGCCTGGGGTCGGGGGAGAGAAAAACGGGAGGAAAGAAAAACCAGAGCGGGGCCCGCTTCGGCTGGGCTGCGCTC